>JAQBSW010001920.1:0-117466 GCA_029291075.1 Eudiplozoon nipponicum | reverse complement strand
TATGTATGTATGTATGTATGTATGTATGTATGTATGTATGTATGTATGTATGTATGTATGTATGTATGTATGTATGTATGTATGTATGTATGTATGTATGTATGTATGTATGTATGTATGTATATATGTATGTATGTATGTATGTATGTATGTATGTATGTATGTATGTATGTATGTATGTATGTATGTATGTATGTATGTATGTATGTATGTATGTATGTATGTATGTATGTATGTATGTATGTATGTATGTATGTATGTATGTATGTATGTATGTATGTATGTATGTATGTATGTATGTATGTATGTATGTATGTATGTATGTATGTATGTATGTATGTATGTATGTATGTATGTATGTATGTATGTATGTATGTATGTATGTATGTATGTATGTATGTATGTATGTATGTATGTATGTATGTATGTATGTATGTATGTATGTATGTATGTATGTATGTATGTATGTATGTATGTATGTATGTATGTATGTATGTATGTATGTATGTATGTATGTATGTATGTATGTATGTATGTATGTATGTATGTATGTATGTATGTATGTATGTATGTATGTATGTATGTATGTATGTATGTATGTATGTATGTATGTATGTATGTATGTATGTATGTATGTATGTATGTATGTATGTATGTATGTATGTATGTATGTATGTATGTATGTATGTATGTATGTATGTATGTATGTATGTATGTATGTATGTATGTATGTATGTATGTATGTATGTATGTATGTATGTATGTATGTATGTATGTATGTATGTATGTATGTATGTATGTATGTATGTATGTATGTATGTATGTATGTATGTATGTATGTATGTATGTATGTATGTATGTATGTATGTATGTATGTATGTATGTATGTATGTATGTATGTATGTATGTATGTATGTATGTATGTATGTATGTATGTATGTATGTATGTATGTATGTATGTATGTATGTATGCATTTATGTATGTATTTATGTATATATGTATGTATGTATGTATCCATGCATGCATGTATATATGTATGTCTGTATATATGTATGTGTGTATGCATATATGTATGTATTTATGTGTATATGTATTTATGAATGTATGTATGCATGCATGTATATATATATATGTATGTATGTATTGATGTATGTACGTATGTATTTATGTATACATATATGACTTTAAGTATGATCGGGATTAATTGAGATTAATATGGCAAATGTGAGGATAATTTATCGCATCCTCATTCGTTTCATAATTAATTCCAGGTAAATAATCATTTCCTGTGCCATTGTGGCGAAATCTCTTGTAATGGGATGCCGTTAGATATACATATTGTAGTGATCTCGATTAATTCAAATTTCAGTATTAGATTTTTTGGATTAAAAAAGACAAACATTTCTGATGGACTGGGCACAAAACATGTTATAAGGAAATATTTTTTATTCATTTTTCGTATTTTGTGGTTTTGTATAAAAATGTGAATTAAATAAATTTGGTAAATTTATCACGATTTTGCTTCCAAATATTTTGACTAGAAAGAATTTATATTGTATTTCTTTTATATATATAAATAATGAATCTGCACAATCATAACATCATACCGCTCCATAGTTTTATTATTATATTTTTTTTAAATGTAATGATTATCTTTAAATAAACCAATTAATATAAATTTTAATTATATTCTTGCATGTATGAATAACCAAACTGACTTATCATTATCCATAACTAAGTTACTGCATGAATGGTAACATTTGGCAGCAATTCATATCTTTTTGTGAATGTATTGCTTATCACTATTCATTCGTATTCAAATGGTGAAGTTACCTCAATCGGAAATATATATGCAATCAGGAAAAGTAGCAACTCGTGAGGCAAGTGCCAAATATTTCATTCTCAAAGTCTTATTTTAAGTACTGTATATTTATTAAATGTATTCTATTTAGATTAAATTTTAAGTTAAATTCGTATTGTAGGTCTCTCAAGCACGTTCATTGTGTCAATATTACGAACATGTTATTTTGGTGATGTAGATAAACTTTACTACGTACATATTAAGATGAAAAATAAATTAAGATCGATGGCACATAATCTTCTGCACGTAACTGATTTTAAATTGATATATGATTTAACTGATACTGCGTATAATAGGAAAATTAGAAAAGTTAGAATTAGACGTGATAAAACGTTGACCAACTCGGCAAATAATTGAACTTCACAGGGTAGTACTAGATAAATTGTAGCTAACCATATTGTACATCTTTCAACACTAAATATGAGGTGAAACAAGTTAAATTGATTGACCGCGATTTAAAAAATGAAAAAAATGAGGAATCATTTATAAATGCAGTCATTTAAGAGGCTTTTAAAATGGAGCAAATAATTTCAGATAAGGATAAAGCTATATTTAAATTACACGTTGTTGCAATGATTTTAACATAATAATATGATGCATTTGAGTCAATTTATGAAATACAACGTCTCCGAAATGAGTTAATATGAAATAAAGTTATGTCTAAAAGCGGATAAATGTGGAGCTACGGTTCTGACGGGTCAATCAAAGTGTCAGAGTAATGAATTTTGCGAAGCTAGAGGACTAAAATGGAAAATAATTTGATTAATCAATAATGTGATAGCTAGTGATGAATTGGTTACGGAGCATGGAAACATGCTCATTCAAGGAGATACAGTTGGTTTAGTTAAATTGTATAAACATTATTGTCAATGTCGAACACTCCGTAACGTATACATTTTTTTTATTTTATAAGTCAGAATAGGAAAATAGTCTTATTTCTTAGACTATGCAGCAAGGAAATTTTATCAGTTTTTTGAAATTTTTGATAAATTTCTACTAGATGAACGTGATAGAATGATGAGCATACATGTTAGGCCAAAAATAAATAAACGAAGACTTAGAAAAATCTGGAGTGTATGAAATCCAATGCAATTATAGCAGTCCCAGTTATGTTGGTAAATACATGCGTACAATCAAGTTAAGAAGAGGAGAACGTAGAACTGCATGTAATTATGAATATGTTGCTAAACTTGAACTTGCACGTCATGCAAGGGAGAATGGACATAGTAATAACTAAAAAGATTGTAGACGCATTTTTTATGTAGACGTAAAATGACGACAATATTGAATAGAGGATATATCGAAATTAGATTACGAGATTATTGTTGCAGAAGATCTAATTAGGGCTGATGTGAATACAACAGAAATTTCTCGTAGAAGTGTACGAATTAGGATAAAGCAACGCCAAGAAAATGAGGAAAGCAGCAGTCGAGCCACAGTAAAGAATACGAACAATTAATTATTTGAATTTTTCACTAAATGGACTTGCCTTATACGAGCGAAATCCCATAAATAATTGAATAAAAATGAAGCAGTCGTATTGAGCAAAAATGATATCATCTGCTGGTTTGTAAAAAGAATGTTGTCTGCAAAATTGAACACTTTGACTGCGGTGTTAGGGATAATTAAGTCTAGATTAAACGCATAAGCGATCCGACTAGTATTGTTGATTTCAACAATGGCGACCGTGCCCAAGGAGAAGCAAATGGACTTCTAATGGCGTTTAAATTAGAATCGATAAATTATTTACAACCGTCATTAAAATTTAAGCCGCAGCTTGCACTTCTGTAAGTGGAAATTTGAAGCTTCTGTGCAAGCGCAGTTATTTCCATTAGAGGCACGTATTGTGCGTGTGTGTGAGTTATTATACCCTACAGCTGCAATAAAACTAAAACTTCCTGTAGACCTGTTGTAAACAGAATTAAAACAGTGAGTATTTGGTCACTTCCGTGTCAGGACTGAGGAGGTGTTTTCAGGATTATGCAGACTGAATCCGTTACCGTATGAGATGCCCTTTGATATCATGGCATGTATGAAACGGTGTTTGTCTAAGCTAATTTACTCTTTGCCAGGTTTGCAACGGTATGATGATATCAGATTTACGAAAGCCAGCAAAGGCTACACAAACTTTAGACATTCATTGCAGCATAATCAGAGTGTCCGTGACAGACGGCGGCAGCCAGTGGCTTGGAAGCAACCTCAATAAATAAAGACGCCAACGGCGGCTAATAAATCGCCTAAAATGAAATAAAATCGGTAGAGTTACCCGAGAGAACGGTCTACCATCTCACAAAAGTTGGTAATAGGGATCCTGAGCAAAAGATGAACTCTTTGTGTGCCTAAAATTATGGATCGCAAAAATAGGGTCACCAGAGCACTCTACATGCTATTCAAATTCTGGTGGCCCTCGAAGAAAATCAAGTCTGGGACAAGTTTCCACACATAAGGATTTTTATTAATGTTTCATTTTTGGAACATTTCAATGGACACACGGCCCCGTATTGAGAATGCCACAGCCGATTCGCTCAGCAGGAGTTACCGTTGTTGGATTTTCGCCAATAATTAAGGTCTCTGAAGAACAAGGAATTCATGACACATGCGAAGTAATATTCAGCCAGTTGAAAACGGCACAGCGTTGTCTGCAACATAGAATGCGTTGATACTGCAAAATGGGATAGCTGTGCGAAAAGAAGAACAAATAGTGCAATGGTTTTTACCGCATGTCATATGAACATAATAGATAGCTTTCAGGCCGGGAAACGTTGGGACAGCCGAGCGAGCACACAGGAAGATGAAAGAGGTATTTCGTTGGTGGTGCCACGATGTGATGGGTTACTGACGTGACAGATTACATTTGGTCGAGCGGACTATGCAATTAACTATATTAGCAGATAAAAAAATTTGCTCCGAAAACCATGGTGTGTGGAGTGTATAAACGAATGCCCGGTGAAACCGTAACATCAGGACCCCATGAGTGATGCACCAAAAGAGATATTTAGACGCGTCTAAAACAGCTATCTTAATATGTATGCGCCAAACAGCGATAATCCTATACCAGACAACCTTACACAGTCGCCTAAGGGCCGATGCTTGTGTTATGATAGTGGAACAACATGTTGTCGATGATTGTCCGTTTAATGTGGAAATGATGAACGTTGAAAACATTAGGGGTTTTTTAAGATGTCCGACGAACCATATTCTGTCGCACCTGATCTAATGATCAAGGTTCAAATGCCAATTCGGGAGGGCGGAATTTGTTGCAGTGGCCACTTTTGAGGATAATGACGACCCAATGTTGTATATAAAACAGTATGTACTGAAAGATATGTACAAATTATGTTAAAGCAAAGTCAGGGCAGTGGTGGAAGTAGCAGTCTAAACACAGAAATGAATACTAAATAATAATTATTTTTATTTTTTAAATAAACTGTCTCCTATAATGCCACAGTTTGTTCTTCGTGCTAGACAGAGCACTTCTATCTGTTGTCCATGAATTTTTCTACGCAAAATCACTAAAAAATATGGCAGATCAGCTTCTGTCGAAATTTACACACATGTTAGCAATTCTTTAGCTGTCTTTGACAAATTTTACAAAAATAGCGCCATCTCACTAAACATGAGATTTTTTAACGAGCGTAAATTGGCGGAAGTCTAGCGACAAACAATGTTGGCTAACGAGGCTTAGCTAATTTTTCCTTTTTATTTCGTATAGTTTTTAACCAACCAAATAGCAGGTCTGTTTCGCCGTTTATGCATTTATACATATGTCAACTTCAGGAAAAAAATTCCATTCATTTAAGCAGTCGCCAAATTTGCCATATTCACCGGCGGTCACGCGTAATTACGGACTTCTATTCTCCTTGGTCATCTACGGAGTACGACAGTAGATTAACAAAGATCAAAGTGCAATTATCCTATGATTTATTTTAAATTATTATTGCTGTTGTGATCGCTAGAAGTAATGCCGAGATTGCAATTAGGTTGAATGTCCGCTGCAAAATTAATATGCAGTCACGACATTTCTTCTTTGTAGCTAAAAAACTACATAATTGGTTAAATAAATTTATCATTAATTGAGGGATGAATGAGAGCAATTATTTATTAAAATCAAGCTTGCGAACGCGCGAAATTGGAAAATTTACCTAAATCTGATATAATAAAAGTCATGTTCGTAACTTCACAAAAGTTTTGCAGTCAGCATTTCAGTTTTTATCAAAGATTTGTGGGAAAATCTGGTTCAGAGGCACATTTTTTTAATAAAAACTATTTTTGTATTTAATCTTTATGCGCAACTTGCTACTAAATTGTATTATCATTTGATTTCCGATAGTCAATTTTATATTCTCTTCTAATGATGACCACGGAAGTCAATAGACGTGACATCCGAGTAGCATTTACTGTCGTGTGGAAAATTTAGTTTATTTAAACAATTTACTTAGTGAAATTATTTTTTTCAAATGTAAACTCTATTTCAATTTCATAGCCGTGATATACTCAGACGTATTTCTACTAATCAGGGAAGGCTTCGTTGAGATTTTTGCAGTGGCGTTCCACATGGGTCCACCTGAAGCATTCTTGTACCAATATATTTTGTAATCGAATATATAAGTGCTTGCAATTTTAAATGTGAGAATCGAAGCCAAGTTTGCGTTTATTCAATTTCGAAACGCAACAATCCTGTTTATCATTGAGGATTGAGTGATTATAATGACAAAACTAGCATGATGATGAATTTAAGTTTTTTTATACCCATAAAATAGAGAATGAAATTCAGCCATAATACTCTACTTCACCGTTTTGCAGGTTGTCTCTCATTAAATAACAGATTAGAGCTGGCTGTTTGTAAAATTTTAGAATAGATGATATTAGAAATAAAACGGCATTTGCTGCTTTATTCAATGTGTAGACTATACACGCAATATATGAATATATAACACGTGAAGAAAAAAATGGCTATTTAAATAATGATGAACTATGAAAATTTGTAAATTTTGTCGTGAGGACAATGCATTAAGACTCTATGCAAAATAACTGCGTAGCCCTTTGTTTTTCTACAGCTTAAAAAGCCCTATTTATGAGTTCTTATTCAAACAAGAGCTAGTAAACTGCCCTTTTCGTATGGCTATAATTGCTCGAAAAAAATTTAACTATGTCATGTTCTAATCAAGAGAGATCAGGCAATAAGGTAATTTTTATATGCATGTTCGAAAGCAATTTTAAATTAAACAACATTTAATCTAACAACGTGAATCTATCCCAAATTGAAATACAAGAACAAACTCAGGCCAAATCATGATTGATTGGGTCTCGAGAACCATCTAAGTCGCATTATCTGAGCAGGAAGTAATATTGACCTTAATTTTGTTAATTTTGTCAAGGTACTAACATTTAATGCTACAATATTATTCCTATAATACGATTCCTTTAAAATATTCTTTAAATATTTCATTCAAACTATCAGTGAGTATATACATAATTAAATATATTAGTGAATTAGTTTAAAATGACATAATTCGGCCTAAAATTGAAGGGAAAAACATCGAAAAATTATACCATATTCAAAGTGTCAAATACAAAACAAAACAAACATTTTAGGCAAGGAAAATGACAAAAAGAAATCCTGAACTTTTTATTGATGCAATAATGTATTATGAGCCATTATAAATCATTGTAGCCGCGCTTTGTAATTCAACAGCAACATCCAAACTAATGATTAACGAACGGATTAGAAAGCAGTAACATATCGAAGGCGAAATTAATATTGTTTTGCTGAATAAGTCCGTTAAATTTAAGTGCGAATTATCGTCTCATTGCAGAAAAAAAACTCCAAATAGATTATTACCACAATTGATAAAATTGTTTCAAATAATGCGTAGATGAGATAAGCAAATATCGTAAGTTGCAACTCAAAAAGAGATAGATCAAAATATATTTTGTAACTGATACAACATATTTACAATTCGCCAATACTTATTTCAAAAGACTTCTTCAAATCAGACTGGTCTGTTTGTCCACATATAACGCAGGCAACGGAAAAATACATGAAAACAGCAGAAGCTATGATTTGTTGAATTCATTCTCTCCTCGGTTGAACAGTACAAAAAAACATATGCAGAAACCCAATACCTATTAGTAAACGGTATGTGGGGGAACGTGTCTATGTTTAAGTCTTTTTTTCTATTTATATAATTTAAAATAACCGTCCAAATTTTTCACCTGGGGAAAATAACCATCAATTACACACTTCTATTTACTGATTTTCCATTACATATACATAGCAAGGCTGTACGGGATACCAGCCCTATGGTATTTGTGTCAGTACACGATACCAACATTATAGTACTGAAAGGTACATGGTACTAACACTATGGTTGTCGATTTGGTACATAGTATCACCATTTTCTATCTACTGAACAGATTCATTTATCCGAAATGCTTATTTTTATCTTCCACAATCGATCTGTTTAAGTTTTTCTAATTTTCTTCGTTAATATTGCACGAAATATAAAAAATATCATCTTTGCAGAATATCTTTTTTCATAAATGCAAATCCGATTAGAGGAACATGAAGATAAGTATTGTTACTTGGGTGTTGTTTGCTCCGGACAGTTTTTTTTTCAGTTTATAAAAGACTTATTTTTCCGAGAGCAGATGTTAAAATACTTACTCAAAATAATTTTGGATATATATTGATTTATATTTAGATTTAAACTTCGGTCATTTATTTCAGATTCCATACTCCTATTTTCAACAACTCAGAAAGATCTGCTTCACCAACTAGCGTAGTCTCGTATCAGTCGTAATTTAGGTCTTTGTTATTTGTGACAATTATAATAATCCATGCATTATGAAACGTTCTCGGTCCATGTTTTATTTATGATGGATCAAATTGTTTCTTTTCCATTTTTAATACACTATAATTTCCACCAAATTAGGTACCACACACTCATCCAAACATTTTCCATAAATTTCGAAATACGGCGTGTCGATCTAAATATCGAACAATTGAAACAAAGGAGAATTTTGATTGAATGTATGATTCATCATCAATCCGAGAAGGAAGAAGTTAATAAACGTTATTATTACTTTAAATATTAACATTCTGTCATAATGACAGCTGATTTGTTTGCATATCTCGGTTTCATCAATTGATTATACAATTTTTCAAAATGCAATCATTCATTTTATTGCTTCTACTAGTTATTTTGTCTAACATAAATTTCAATTAATTCTTTTCTAAATAGTCCTAGATTTTCGTAAATTGGCCCAGCATATTCAGACGATACATATCTAACGTGTGCGATAGAATAAGTAGTTTAATTTAATAACATGATAGAGCTTGATAGCAGCAATACCAATTACCCTGGAAAGAAGGACAACGAAGTTATAGAAGAAGGTAGCAAGTTTATTGACTAGTTATGATGCTACGAAACAGAATTAATCAGCATCTACAAAATTCGCTTATTGTAGTATGTAAAAATATTTGAATTCTTGACTTACAAGAAATTATATATATTCTATAATGTTTAAAGTAATGTAACATATAATCAAATTAGTTCATATATAACCAGAAGGATATTGCAATGTCTGTTGTGCATTAGGTGATGCGCATCTAGGGACAAATTGGTTCAACTCGTACCAGAAGGATAAATCAATGTCAGCATGAGCAAAAGGTATTATCTCATGTAAACATACCTTTTGTACGTACTGGCGAGTCATTCGTAGTAGCCGGTCATTTACCCTATACCTACTATATTCTCGGTCAATGTATGTGGGAAATAGAAACTTTAACATTGCTTGAATACAAATTCGAATAGAAGATAATAAGGTCCAACTTACCCACATTCCCTATCAAATATAGAGTGGGTATAGGGCGTAGTACAGGCTCCTACTGACGTGTTGTCAGTAAGCATGAAACGCATGTGTACATGAGAATATACCTTTCGTTCATGCTGACTTTTATTTATCATTCAGGTACTGTTGAAACTTATTTGTTGCTAGGTGCACAACACATAATGCAAAATCGCATTTACATTGTTCTCCGCAATATATATATATATATATATATATATATATAACCATTACAATGACTACATGAAAAGTGGCATCTGATAAGGAACACTTGCCATTTGCTTTGACTGGTGACTAAACATTTGGAGCCCGTATACACACCCAAAACCAGTTACATATTTTGCTACAAAATGTAGGATTGTGGCGATGAGTTCATCTGCACGTTTGCGTATTAAAACAGTAGTAATATCAATTTCATAATGAGTCATTATCAGAGTGGAGCATTGCCACCTCACCATATATATTAAACAACGATCCATTAAAATTCATATGATGAATATTTTTTTCAATGTGTAATACGTTGGATTAAGTATTCATATTATACAAAAATTATCAGGGGTCAAGAAATTCACACACAAAAATAACAGTTCGGCAAATTTTCCTGTTGATAAGAAGCATGAGCTTATATATGTGGCGAAAGCGACAAAAGTATGATGTTCGTTATTGTATAGAAACTGTGCAGCCGTCAATTCCAGCCAAGTACAATGTATATGAGATTACTAGAGGTGCGAGCCGAATATCTAATTTTGCTTTCCATATATATGCAATTCGGTTTGATCCTCGCCAGTCCTTCTGCCGCCGTACTCTGATGATGATCAAGGAAGGTCGAAACGCGTCAGTGCGTTGCGGCTGGTGGTAGTTTTGCTTTGTTGTTCGACGACTGGTTAAATAGAATTAAATTGGTGTTTACTTCAAGCTCGCAAACTTGATTTAAAGAATTGTTACCACCACCCGCGCAAACAATTATTGTTAAATTGTATTGACTATATATGTATATGTGGCGAAAGCTACAAAAAGCTAATGTTCGTGTCTGCATAGAAATTGTACAGCCGACATTTCCAGTCAAGTTCAATGTATGCAGAGACTGCTAGAGGTGAGAGCCACATATCTAAATTTGATTTCCCTATATATTCAATGCGGTTTGATCCTCGATGATCAGTTTGCCGTCGTACTCTGATGATGATCAAGGAAGGTCGAAACGCGTCGGTACGTTGCGTAGGAGGAGTTTTGCTTGTTGTTCGACGACTGGTTAAATACAATGGGATTGGTGTTTACTTCAAGCTCGCAAACTTGATTTAAAGAATTATTTATATGATTGTTGTTCTTAATTTTACGTTGATACCGTTTACCAGCTCGTTATATATTATACATATTGTGTGTTGGCTATGAAGTCAATTATACATATAGGTACATATATATATATATATATATATATATATATATATATATATATATATATATATAGATATACGTATCAATTGAAAATTAAGTTTCATCATTTTGCACACGTAAGTTTCAATTGTACAAAATTATATATTTAAATACAGTATCGAATCTATATATACTTAGTAGATTTTATGTACGCTAGACCTATGCCTTTAAAATGAGATTTCATACTTTACAAGTTATTACGAAAGCAAATCGCTTGATTAAAGTCATTAATAGTTTCGCATAAAAATAAGTAGGATGAACTAAGAATTTTAAAAAAACTTTAACATCTTGTGCAGTAAAAATGATTTAAGCATTGAAAAGAACTAGCAGTAATGTAACCATTTTGATTCTAGTCTCATTAATTAGATACATTTCTTAGGTTATAAACAGAAAACTGATTATGCTTTACTAAATAGCTATTTATGATGTTTTATATAGATGAAATTTATTGATTTATGTTTATTTCAGAGTAGAAGCCTGAAAAAAGGCCAAAGACGGTTAAGGACAATTTACAGAAACCAAACAAATTTGAAGAAAGCAACGTCCTATTAACCGATAACTAACTGGAAACCACGTATTACATATAAATAAGTAGTGAAAATCAAATACCAAGTTAAGCAATTTATTCAAGATTATAATGAAGCAACTAAACTTTTATTCGATAGACATAAGCCCGTAGATAAATAAACTGACAGTTTAGTTTTCATTTAGAAAGTGCTGCATTTTAATTATTAATTTTTTTAATTTGTGGCTATTTATGAGCGCGTTTCCGAAGACCACATACAGCATGGTTGATAATACTACAAACTTACGAAGTCGTCCACAAGAAAATAAGCAAAATCTTTAACGGAATTTATAAATAAAACTGGTTTTTCACTATTGGAATTCTGTATTTAACAAATGCTGTTTATATGTGCTTGGTTGAGAAGTATTAATATATGACAGTTTATGCATTAGGTATAGGGTATCTTGTAAACTTTTAGTTCGAAAAGCACACGAATTGAATGATAATCACAGAACAATTGAAAGTTTAAATCTAATTTACACACGGCTATTGAGCTAATGGTAAATCAATCGTAGGAACTCAACCTACGTCTCGAAACCCCATTGACGTTTATGCTGGTGCTGATTGAAAGCCTGCTAATATGTTAAGTTCAATGTATGCAAGACTGCTAGAGGTGAGAGCCGCATATCTCAATTTGATTTCCATATATATTCAATGCGGTTTGATCCTCGATAGACAGTTTGCCGTCGTACTATGATGATGATCAAGAAAGGTCGAAACGCGTCAGTGCGTTGCGGCTGGCGGTAGTTTTGTTATGTTGTTCGACGACTGATTAAATACAATGGGATTGTATTTACTTCAAGCTCGCAAACTTGATTTAAAGAATATGTTAAGCTATTTGAACTTGAAGTCACATTGCTAAATACTCTGTACGTAGTTGAATCCTCTACTGCCTTAATATGCTTACGAATAAAGGGTAGCCATGTCAACCAGCATAGTTTGGCAAAATAATAATTTGGTTTTTGACGTACTAACTGCTCCGCTCTCCTGATGTGTCTCCAATAGGAACGAGACGCAAATTTACATGAGTTTGCACCATTTATCAAGAAGATTTAGGTGGTAGGATAGCTCAGTGATTAGAGCACCAGAATCTGAAGCAGACGTGCCTAGGTTTGAGTCCTGTCCGCGGCAAATTCTAGCCAGTACATGATGAGTTCCCAATAAAGACGAAACCGATCTACTGGATGAATTGCCTTTTCTACACTATACAATTCTTAGTTTATACTGACATGTGTAAGTAATTAATAAGTCAGGTGTTCATATCAAGACCGCGACCTTGATTATAATAAGATTTAGGCCTATCCTACTTGTCATATTAGAACTGGCTTGTTTATTAGTACGCTATATCGAAAACAAAAATGCGCTGACCGATTGTGTGTATTACTGGATATTGACACTGACTACAAACGGAGTTTCTTCTTCAACGAAGTTTTGAATCGCACAAGCATTATAAAGACAATCCAATTAAACAATAATTGATTGCGCGGTTGGTGGCAATATTTCTTTAAATCTTTAAATCAACTTGATTTAAAGAGTTGTTATATATATGTGTGTGTGGCGAAAGCTACAAAAAGCTAATGTTCCTGACTGCATACAAAATGTGCTGTCGGCATTTCCATTCACGTACAATGTATGCAAGACTACTAGAGGTGAGAGTCGCATATCTAATTTGGCTTTCAATATATATGTAATGCGGTTTGATCCTCGCTAGTCCGTTTAACGTTGTACTCTGATGATCATCATGGAAGGTCGATACGTGTCAGTGCATTGCGACCGGCGGTAGTTTTCTTATGTTGTTCGACAAAAAATGTTCCGAAATAATAATTAAGCATTACTTTTCTCATAGTTAATTTTTTTTGTTGCAGCAAGTTATCAGCCGAAATTGTTTTCATATAATATTGGACATATTACTTGGACTATGAATGCAAATTAATTCAGGTTATGTGCTTCCAAATAAGAGGGATTTAAAATGAATAGCGTTTACCTTCAACCCGAATGTGGCTATTTTAGTAGAATGTGCTCAGGTAAGCGCAGGTACATGAATTTGTTTCACAAGTAATTAAATAAAAGATGCTGTAAAGTAAAAAATGCTTCAAAAACGCATTTTAAAATGTTAAACTATGAGCATGGAAATACGTTGTCGTCATCTTTTGTAAACGCCCCGGATGCAAGTAAGTGCCGTGCAACGTTACAAGAAGAAGACAAGACAGGATTTGTCTGAGAACAGTTACTGAGGGTGGCCCTTAACAGGGCCTGAAAAGCATTCACCAGCAAATACCGTGAATGTTATGTATGTTACATTGGTGATAGTGTCTAGAAATACTTCTAGACACTTGCTCTATATGATCCGGTTGGTTGGACGAATGTTATCACTGTGTGGATGCACCGGAATAAGTTGAGTTGTCGAAACTGAATGTGAGTTGCTGTTCAAGGTCTTAGAATTATCTCGTGGAATATCTGCGGCAACACCGTGGTGGCTGGCACACGTAGAAATCTGATTAATAGATTATCAATTACGTATGACCAGTTGTTCAGAAATAAGAAGACTGGCGTGACTGAAGACTAAGCAACGAGGTGATACAACATGGTAAACGCAAGTCCAGAAGTCGGCGTAGGTACCCAGTCAAGAGGAGAGAGCGAAAGCAATGACACGTAGCGAGCAGAGCAGAAGTGTGTGGCGTGGTAATTCCGTCGTGCTTATATAGATGTGCAGTTGCACGCCATTGGTCAACGGCAATTTTACGCGTTTTAATTGGTACAGCGTGTTGAAATTTGAATTTGAATTTGGAAATAGGTCGGCGAATTGATCTAAGCCGTTATATTTTAAATTCTTTGCAAGCGAAATGTAAATCAATTATCTAACTATGCCTTTTGCTTCCAGTGTAATTGATACGATGGCCACGATAACGTGTCTTAACCGATTTAATCATTGGCAAAGCACTGCGTGTTGATTATAAATCATTATAATTATAATTGCTTCTTTGCTTTGCATATGTAAATGCCAGAAATGGAGTGACTGAGTAAAACTGCCTAATGCAACCGATCTCTTGCTAAAGGAGGTGATAAGACTTGCTTTGTTGTCCTCCAGACAAGCAGTGGTATTCATCTTGTCCGGTACATGATCAATATTACACCACGACAAATATAGAGTGAGTCATGTCAAAATGAATGCATAATTAGGCAGGCCTACATCGATACTGAAGAGTATTTCGCCTAGGACTACAGCTGATCGACAGCTGCAAATGTAACCGTTTCGTTTGACCAAATTTAGCGCATCAATATTAAACAAGTTGTTATTCCAACGGAAAATTTGTAACGTTAATGTTGAAGATTTTACAAGTGTCTACGATGAAATTCATGTCTGATTTGTGCATATTTCGTCAATTATAAGATAAGTTTACCTTGTGGAATCAATAACATTGATTTTCCTGACAAACGTACTCAATCAGGACAAATGAGGCAGAGCTTTGTACATGCTAAATTGCCTAAAGCCTTCTTCTTATGCGTTGTCCGATTTCTTGCGATACTTGAGGACTTTCTTTAGCATATGAAGTTAATCTTTGAATTCCTTACCAAAGAAATAACAGTTTTGCATCTAGATGTTTGTGGTTTTAACACAATGGCATTTACAGCTATCTAAAAAAGGTCAGTTTGTCTACTAGAAATCTACCAGACTACGCGAATGGTTGGATAAATTCGAATTAGTGTTTACCTCAATTTCGCAAACTTGATTTAAATGTTTCTATCACTACTAGTACAATCAGTCACCGTTTCATCTACCTGAAAGGCTGAACTGCGTTTATCACTCGTTGATTTGTTTCATGGAATATCCTTTTAGCCAAAGTCGATGTTTTCATTATAGGACCACTACGAGGCCCGTATATACAACTGAAAATAAGTAAACGTGAAATTTCATGCCCGTAACCTAACAAGGTATCAATGAGATTTTTTGCGCAAAATATTTATTCTGGCCAAAATTAAAGTCAATAATCTAAACCTTTTTGTTATACCCAGAAAATTATTTTATCAATGCCCTCATTTAATATTGTTGCAAATGTGATGTTTTATCAATAATGAACGAAATGTGTAGGGTCAATTCAATAAATTTCTCTTAGCAAACCAGCCGAAATATAAACGCAGCAGTATGATCTAATAACAAATGAAGTTTACAAAAGCCCGTTTACTAATGGCATTTGAAGAATTGAAATCCATCTATTTCGCTCGTGAAGAAAAGTTCATTAGTATACTTCCCCTTGACAGTTGGCAATACAGAATATTGGATGGCGACATTCTACCATATAAGTTGCAAACTCCGTTAATGGAAATTATAATGAATGAACTTTAATGTTTGTTATAATATTCAAATTTTATTTTTAAGTAATAGAATGCAAACGAAAGCAGTGTTTCCAATTCGTCCTCATCTAGTTAGTAAGACGGTTTAACCTGGAAAATGCGCAAATGAAACAATAACTCATTTTATCTGTTCTTTAAACTATTATAATTTTACTTTACGAATTGTGTATTAGCCGTTTTCTGTGTCTATTCCCTTTTATGTGAAATTGAAGAACTTTTGTAGAGTTGATGTACGTGTTAAAAATTTTCAGTATTATTATGATTGAATGTAGCTGACATTTGAATCAAATTGCTTATATTCTCAGAAAAATTTCTTTTCGGAGAAAAATTAAACTTTTCCGCTATTATTATGTAAACATTCGCTTAAATCGTCATTTTCCGTTTAATATTTTTCCCATTCTATACATTTCAGCATAATTCTCGAACACTAGTAAAAAATAAAAAAAAGTTAATTTAAAACATCAAAGTGTGATGAAATGGAAAATTAAGACATATTGCCAGAAAACGATTAAATGTTCATAAAATAATTGGACGAAAAGGAGCACGTCTCAATAATGATAAAATTATTGCAATAAATCATTAGTTAAAGAAAAATATATTATGGACTCGCGTGCAACATAACTGCAAATTCTACAAAATCGTACTATTATTTTATTGTAATTTTAAAAATTTATTCGGGTGAAAATTCTACACAAAGCCTAAAATGTTCCAATTTAATATAAATTTAACTTGAATATATGTGCAATAAGTCACCTTTTTGTAATTCTTTACATGACAACGTGGAAAACTTTTGCACTTTCTTAGGATGTGCCTATTTTTTTAATTCTTCGGATACAAAATATATTAAACCACGTGTTGCTTTATAAAAACATTCTTTATCTGTGTTAATTTTTACTCGGCGGGCAGGAGGAATTTAAAATGTCTAATTGAATTTAATCTTCTTCATTAATCCGAATCAAGTTTTTCGTCGCAATTATTTCGTGCATTAGTAATTTGTGAAGATGTTATCTTGATATTTTACATTTTATATCTTCAAATTATAAAAATTTGCTCACGCTTTGTCGCAAAAATAAATTCACGTTTCAATTTCAAAATCTGCACTTGCATCTCACTTTTGCAGTTTGCGGAACATGACAACATTACATCGCAGTTGATGTTCACATGTACGCCTAACAGTTACGTCTTTCATATTCGTATCACTGTTAGATTTTCATTGCAATGCGACGAAAATAATCTGGTGGTGTATTATAGAGCCAGGTCTCATTTAGCTGATCGGAAATGTTAAACACGAGTGAAACCAAATTGTCCAGTTTTATTATTTCCTAGGGCTTAGGCGGTGGAGGTTGCTGGTGACCAGACAGTTATATTAAGTCTTAATGTGGCTTTGCTTATAGGCATGCAGAGGATAAAGAAGCGCAGAGTAGATTTGGCTTCTCTTAGGGCTGTGTGACTGATCTCGCCATGCAATTATAGCTGTTCGTTTCCACATGAGCTCTGCGCACGCGCTTATATCCGAGCGCTGGAGACTTAATTACATTTAATCTAGTGGGCCTAGCGATTTTTAAATGCGGCAATAGACGAAAATTAAACCAACAGCTCCACAAGCATTACACCTTAGCAGATATTCAGAAGCACCTACAACACCTAACTCAAGCCACGTGCGCCATCCAGCGTCAAACTCATGTCAGATGACTTAAACACACTCGCCTAAGGGAGCTACTTCATGTGATTGAAGGTGGTGGCCTATGCGATATAATCTCTCAATGACGGTTTTTATTAGGTGGTAAATGAAGTCTTGGAACATGACATGGTTTCTATCAACATGCTCGACAGAACCCGCGCTGTGAAACTTTTATCGTTTAATTATGGTTCCGAGGCCATCTTCTGAAGATGGTACATATGTTGCCGTAGTCAATTTTAAAAACTGGACCGCTCCACTGACTTTAATTAGGGTTGGCTTAAATACGAGTTTAATTGCACACAGTAGTGCAAGAACGAAAATGAGAAAGAAACAGGCGATTGCTGAAAGTAGCAGGAAAGTCTCAGAATTAAATAATAATTGAAGCATTATTATTCAAATTTATTTTTCTAAAGGGACGCGCTTAATACTAGAAATAAATTTAACAAAAATAAATTGCGTTTATAGTCCTTATGGCATCTTGTGATGGTTTGGAAATGATAGTTATGATATTGTAAATATATTTGAATACTGTAACAGGAGAGTTAAGGACAATTAATTGAAAGCTTGAAGAAAAAATATTTGTACACTCTGATGGAATCTGCAATCAGATTCAAGTTTATTATTCTTCCAATTAAGAAATTAGAACTAGCTGATTTCTAATTTAACAAGTCCAAATTGATTTAAGACTTTTAACTTCTTGATAAAATACGCAGGAAGTTTCCTTCATAGCCGAGCACACTTTTGATAAGCATCACACACAAAAGAAGGCCGATTACAGGGTGTATTAAAATGCGAAGAGAATAAGATTTTGTGCTTTGCCGGGGCCATCGGTAGCAAAAACGTTCTTTCGAAATAAGGTAGAATTAATAAAGTTTTGCACCAATTTCATATTGAGTGTGAGTGTGTGTTTTTGTGTAGGGGAGGATGCTCTGCAACTTGCGCTCTCGATTTTCCGGTTTGTAATGTGTAGCTGAAATTTTTAATAATCCTTTGCTTTCGTGTTTATATTCGTATTCAACTGACATATTACTTGAAGCGTTTTCCAAATTCGTCATTTAATTTGACTCACTTCGCAAATCAGTTTCGCCACATTAGGATTCTTTCGAGTACTTTCTAGAGATATTCCACGTGGGGGACTAATACCGGGCAATAAGTCTTCACCAAGCTGTCGCACACTGCACAAAAGTTTTGGGTGTACAATAACTAATATTTGTGATTAGCCCTTCCTTAAGATGGAGCATGTGTCATTTATTTAAATCGAAAATTTTATCAAACCAACAGAATTTTCTGATTATATAGCAGGCACTAAACTATCCGAGGAAGGGCCGCTGAATATAAGATTTACATAATTGAACAATTATTGATTTTAGAATAGCCATAAGAATTATTAAAACCAAGTTTGTGAGCTTGTGGTAAATACCAATAAAATTACATATTTTATCATTATGCAGTAATTACCGTATAAAATATCTAAGGCGATTCATCAATTAGACCGGTTTTGTCATTATGTCGTACTCGACAAGAACTTTCCGTATTATTACATTTGCAGGGCTTAAACCGAAGCATATTTGCATCGAACACTAGGATAATAAAGCTCTATCAGCCTGTCACACTACGCACATTTTTAATTATATAGCAATTTATGGTTCTGGTTAGCCTTTCTTTCAGGAAGAGCCTTCGTGACATATCTTTTGACCTAAATTTCAAAACAAGCATTTTCGATCTGTCATTATATAAAAGATGACACACCACCTAGGAAAAAGGTATTGAATGAAAGATTTTTGTAACAACAAAATCGTGTATTATATATTTAGTGCTAAAAATTATTTTATCACGTTATTAATAATGTGATAAACCCTAATCACATTATATATATATATATATATATATATATATATATATATATATATATAATTCTTTTAGAATGCCAGCCTTAATAAAATTTACAGTAACCTTTCTATGTGCAAATATAAAAAGAGATTTTATCAGATACAAGACCCGTTTTTTCGTATTTTCTTCTCAAGTATCTACAAATGAACATCTATTTATATATAAAATGAAAGGTAAAACAAGTTAGAAAAATTTAATCATGGAGAGAGTGTGAAATAAGGGAAACAAACAAAAAAATTTGGTGCGTCACCTCTAGTTCAAGCTCAATGCTTGAAAATGTTTCTTCTGCTTGCTTAAATCGGGTAGCAATTTGTTTATCTATAAAGCTTCGTATGTGGCTATCTCTCTTGTGTTATAGCAGCTAGTTATTATTTTAAATGCTTCGTCTGGAGATCATACGTGCGAGATTTCAACAATTTGTTGCATAATTGCAGTCATGTATACACCATTTGATTTGAAACAGGCGTTTAAGTTGCAATGTTCTGTCCTTCATGTAATTAACCGTCCGGACGATCGGCCTACGTAGGTTTATCCACAACTTGCCCATTTTAATTGGGAGATAATATTTGACATCGAAATTAACGGCTCTTTCACTGTTATTGCTGGCAACGGCAAGTGTGTTACCCTAAATAACACTCGTAGTTTAGCTACAATAAATGTGCGTGTTCATGCCGTTTCAACTTCCATTTGTTCTATTCGGAAAATTGCATACATGTTGAATGGAGTGTTCAGGTAGATCGCTTTCTTAAATACTGTTTATTGCGGAAAACTAATATATATGCAATTATGTATTAGGTGTTGCGAACCTAGTAACAAATTAGTTCAGTTGTGACCAGAAGGATAAACCAAAGGCAGCATGAACGGAAAGTACAATCTCATGCACATTCGTTTCGTGCTTACTGACGACTCATCAGTAGGAGCCGGTATTACGCCCTTTAACCACTATATATTTTGGTCAAGAATGTGGGATAATAGGACAGTACAATCTCCTAGACGAATGTGTAAACCTGCAATAGTGAAGCTAACATCATATAAAGTCTTCGACAATGCGACATCAACGCTAACTCACACTATATAATATATATACCGAGTCTGTAAAGGATACTAACACTATGGCTATTGTGTTAGTAACCGATACCAACATTATTGTACCGAAAAGATACATGGTACTAACACTATGGTTTCCGAGTCGGAACATGGTACCAACATGATGATTGCAATTTATCCTATAGTTCACCGAAATAGAGAATTACAACAATTTCTGAACAACCTGTTACTCCAGTAAATACATACACTCTGGCCTTGATTGATATCAGTTATCACATTTCGCGGTAAGCATGACATCATTCAATTCAATATATTACAATATAACAGTGAAATACTGTTTGTTGCGGAGAACTAATATATATGCAAGTATGTATTAGGTGTTGCGAACCTAGTAACAATTTTTTTCAGTTGTTACCAGAAGCATAAACCAAAGGCAGCATGAAGGGAAAGTTTAATCTCATGCATATTCGTTTCGTGCTTACTGGCGACTCATTAGTAGGAGCCGCTATTACGTCCTTTAACCACAATATAATTTGCTCAAGAATATGGGATTATAGGACGGTACAATCTCATAGACGAATGTGTAAACCTACAATAGTGAAGCTAACATCATATAAAGTCTTCGACATTGCGACTTCAATGCTAACTCACACTATATAATATATATATATATATATATATATATATATATATATATATATATATATATATATATATATATATATATATACCGAGAGTCTGTAAAGGATACTAACACTATGGCCATTGTGTTAGTAACTCGATACCAACATTATTGAACTCGAAGAGATACCTGGATACTAACACTATGGTTTCCGAGTCGGTACATGGATACCAACCTGATGGATATCAATTTATGCTAGAAGGTTCACCTAAATTGAGAACTACAAACAATTTCCGAACACCTGTTACTCCAGTTAAATCCATACACTCTGGCCTTGCATCGATATCAA
The DNA here is from genome assembly GCA_029291075.1 of Eudiplozoon nipponicum. NCBI lineage: Eukaryota > Metazoa > Platyhelminthes > Monogenea > Mazocraeidea > Diplozoidae > Eudiplozoon > Eudiplozoon nipponicum. The sequence goes on along the minus strand of JAQBSW010001920.1, from coordinate 95,815 downwards.
GATTTATCAAATTTCGCGGTAGCATGACATCATTCAATTCAATATATTCCAATATAACAGTTAAATACTGTTTGTTGCGAAGAACTAATATATATGCAAGTATGTATTAGGTGTTGCGAACCTAGTAACAAATTAGTTCAGTTGTGACCAGAAGGATAAACCAAAGGCAGCATGAACGGAAAGTATAATCTCATGCACATTCGTTTCGTGCTTACTGGCGACTCATCAGTAGGAGCCGGTATTACGCCCTTTAACCACTATATATTTGGTAGAAGAATGTGGAATAATAGGACGGTACAATCTCCCAGACGAATGTGTAAACCTGTAATAGTGAAGCTAACATAATCTGAAGTCAACGACAATGCGACTTCAATGCTAACTCACACTATATAATATATATACCGAGTCTGTAAAGGATACTAACACTATGGCTATTGTGTTAGTAACTGATACCTTTTTTGAAATCGATGAGTACCGGATACTAACACTATGGTTTCCGAGTCGGTACATGATACCAACCTGATGGATATAAATTTATGCTAAAGGTCACCCAACTTGAGAAGTACAACAATTTCCGAACACCTGTTACTCCAGTTACACCATACACTCTGGCCTTGCATCGATATCAGTTGGTCACATTTCGCAACAAACAGTAATTAATTCTTATATTGAAATATATTGAATTGAATGATGTCATGCTTACCGCAAAATGTCATAACTGATATCGATCAAGGCCAGAGTATATGGATTTACTGGAGTAACAGGTGTTCAACAGACTCGGTATATATATTATATAGTGTGAGTTAGCGTTGAAGTCGCATTGTCGTAGACTATATGATGTTAGGTTCACAATTGCAGGTTTACACATTCGTCTAGGAGATTGTACCGTCCTATTATCCCACATTCTTGACCAAAATATAGTGGATAAAAGGTGTAATACCGGCTCCTACTGATGAGTCACCAGTAAGCACGAAACGAATGTGCATGAGATTATACTTTCCGTTCATGCTGTCTTTGGTTTTCCTTCTGGTCACAACTGAACTAATTTGTTACTAGGTTCGCAACACCTAATACATACTTGCATATATATTGGTTCTCCGCAACAAAAAGTATTTAACTATTATATATTGAATTGAATGAGGTCATGCTTACCGCGAAATGTGATAACTGATATCAATCAATGCCAGAGTATATGGATTTACTAGATTAACAAGTGTTCAACAGACTCGGTATATATATTATATAGTGTGAGTTAGCGTTGAAGTCGCATTGTCGTAGACTATATGATGTTAGGTTCACTATTGCAGGTTTACACATTCATCTAGGAGATGGTACCGTCCTATTTTCACACATTCTTGACCAAAATATATAGTGGTTAAAGAGTGTAATACTGGCTCCTACTGGTGAGTCGCCAGTAAGCACGAAACGTTTTCGTTCATGTTGCCTTTGATTTATCCTTCTGGTCACAACTGAACTAATTTTTTACTAAGTTAGCAACACCTTATACATACTTGCTAATGGGTTTCTTGTCTGGTCCGAAATACGTCTGATTTTGTTTACTTTCCTCTTTAATAATTGATTCAATTAATTGTCTAGGTTAGCCCTTAGACATAAAATCGTTAATAGCTTTATTATGTTCGCTGTCTTTTGAATCTTGAATAACCAACCTGTTGATTCTTGAAGAGCAGCCACGAACTGTTGATAATTTATATTGAAAAGGCACAAAACTGCTGTAGTGTAAATACTGTGAAGATCAGGTTGGTTTATGTTAATCTCTTCTATTTAATTTACCATTAATTTCTATCTTATAAAGTAAATCTAAGAAAGGCAGACAATCAACTTTCTCGTCATCTGGCGTGTAATTGATATTCTTATGGGTTTTGTTAAAACTTTGAGGTAATGATCGTGATTGCGAGACAAGGAAAATGTTATCCACGTACCGTATATATTGAGCTTCATGGATAAACAAATTGCACATGGATTTATGCAAGCAGAAGAAGCAAGTTCAAACATTGAGCTCCAGTTGGAAACGACGCACGCTATTGATTGGTTGTTTCCCTTATTTCACATTCTCTCCATGTTTACGTGTTTCTATATTGATTTGCCTTTCAATTTATATGTAAAGAAATGTTCATTTGTAGATAACAGTGAAATACTCTTTGTCGCGGAGAGCTAATATATATGCAAGTATGTATTAGGCGTTGCGAACCTAGTAACAAATTAGTTCAGTTGTGACCAGAAGGATAAACCAAAGACAACATGAGTGGAGTAACATGTGTTCAGAAATAGTTGTAATTCGGTGAACTATAGCATAAATTGATATCCATCATGTTAGTACCATGTACCTTTTCGGTACTATAATGTTGGTATCGGTTACTAACACAATAGCCATAGTGTTAGTATCCTTTACAGAATCGGTATATATATTATATAGAGTGAGTTAGCATTGAAGCCGCATTGTCGAAGGCTTCATATGATGTTAGCTTCACTACTGCAGGTTTACACATTCGTCTAGGAGATTGTATCGTCCTAGTATCCCACATCCTTCACCCAAATAAATAGTGGTTAAAGGGCATAATACCGGCTCCTGCTGATGAGTTGCCAGTAAGCACGAAACAAATGTGTATGAGATTATTCTTTCCGTTCATGCTGTCTTTGGTTTATACTTCTAGTCACAACTGAACTAATTTGTTACTAGGTTCGCAACACCTAATACATACTTGTATTTGTAGATACTTGCGAAGAAAATGCGAAAGAAGCGGTTCTTGTTTCTGATATTTTTATTTTATTTTTGCACATGGAAAGGCTACTATGAATATATATATATATATATATATATATATATATATATATATATATATATATATATATATTTGTCGGTATACACGAAGGATTATATAAAATAGCAAAGGTGATTCATGAATTAAACTGATTTTTTCCTTATTGTGGGACTTGTCAGCAACTGCCCATTGTATTCAATTGGTCGGGTTTTAAACCGGAGCACATTTTCTTTGGAGACTGGGATGATAAAACTCTTTCACCTTCTGCACATTACGCACAATTTTTAATCATATTGAAGCTTAATTTTCTTGTTAACCATTCCTTTAGGCAGAGTCTGTGTGGCATATATTCTGACATAAATTTCCAAAATATTACTCTTAATCTGTCGTTATAGAACAGATACCAGGCTACCTTGGGATATGGCATTGAATGGAAGATTTTATTAATTAAACATTCATTGATTACGCGGATGGTGATAAAAGTTATTTAAATCGAGTCTACGTGTGTATGAAACAGACCATTTTTTGCCAGTATAAATTAAGCATTGTAATAAGTCAAGTTATGTGTTCTATTATTAAATATTCTGAATGGCTGTTTGTAAATTTAGTTTGAACGATATGTCAAATAAGCCCCTCCTGAAGGAAAGGTTAACCAGAAACATATATTAGTAAGTAGCTGAACATTTTTGCTTTGTGTGGCAATTTCACGCAGTGGATTGATTCATAGTTTCCAAAGGAATTCAAAACCTGTGTGTTCCCCATCCGAATAAAGATATGGACGGTACTTAACGGATTCCATACGGGGAAGAACGCACTCTGCTGCATGAAATGCCTTTTCCACAATATAAAATGATGTATTTACACATAATAGTATATATAATGTGATTTACGTTTAACTCAATCTCACAAATTGCCTGACAGCTTCAGCTAAAATAATCCCTAGTGAATAAATTAAATAACCTAAACTTTTTGACGTACCATTCAAAGAATGAACTGTTTTTTAATCAGGAGAACACGACATTATAAATTTAAACTAAATCTGTAAGCTAAAAATACAGCTTGTTTCCTTAACACAATCACTGACAAAGTTTGGCTTATTAATATTAATCATGAAAATGTAAATGATTTAAAGTATTTTGAATTTATTAAAGAGGATGCAAATATCGTCGTTCCGGTGTGCTGCGATATATAAAGGCATAGTCTGCAATTTTAACAAGTGATTTTATATTAGACCAGGTTGGTAATAAATTTCAGCCTCAAAATCCTTTACCTAATTGGTGTATGCTTCCTACTTACCGGTGACTTATTAGCAGAAGCTAGCCCTACGCCAAATGCCCTTTTAGTAGAGCTATTTTATGGTTAGTAACACGGTAGGCCGACTCCAAGTATTAAATTCTAATTTCCGTGTTGACTTATCGCTAGCACTTACTTACTTGCAGCCATTGAAGCCGAAACACATTCGCCAATTTAGTACCATCATTTTTTAACTGAATTTGGTAAACAATACAGGTCTTTAGCGAACAATCGGGTTACGAGATGAGCAGTGTGAAGCAGATAATGTCAAAGCGTTGGTTTTAAACAAAGTGCTTTCACTGTCTGAGATTTAGTTTCGCATCAAAATGCACAAAAAGAGTTCTTTTGTTTTCGAAATAAATCCACCTCATAATAAATTAGATTAGAGCATTGTGCTGTACGGTTAGTTAAATTATTTCCAATGCAAATAGCAAATCTGACAAGAATCGGCACAATAAAATAAATTGTGAACCACTTGTTATTGTGATGGTGATCGTTGAAACAAAATTAATTTCCACGCAAATTCTAAAACAGAAAGAAGACAAATTATGTGAAATATTATCGAAGTCAAATGCGCGAAATCTGAATAAGCACCAATACCTTATTTATTTATCCTCGATTTTGCTCAGATTTTTGTTTCGCCTATTAAGTCACGCGAACTTTCTTGTTCATCTAATAAACAAAACTTAAACGGACGGACTAAGTTCTAACCACTCTGCATGCGCATAATATTTTGAACAGCAAAGCAATGCTTGTTAGCAATAACGGCTTGAATATTCTGTATTATAACCATGAAGTCTGCTGCAGAATTCTTATCCATTTCTAAACCTAATATAGTAGCAGCTTGCATCAAATGCCAATGTGTTTACAAATAATAAAACGACATGTGGCGTAGATTAGTTTAAGCAATGCTTACATTGAGCTCGCATTTTGTCGGATGCTGAGAAATGTATTTTTAAAATAAGATGAAATTAAGTGGCGGCATAACTTTGCAGGAGATATGAAATTGCCACAGTTAAGCGTCTAAACTTAAGCACTCTTACAATTTTCAAGCTACCGCAAAGATTAAACTCTGTAAAACAGTTTTACACCAAGCAGTGACAAATAAAAATTGAAATAAAAAAGTGCCGGAACCCGTCCTTAATATTATATTGAACTTACTTAATGATAATCATTTTTTGCACAAAAAAACATAGTTCGTTAAAATTTAGGTCTCCGTTTTAATTTTGACACATGTTATACCTGTTGCTTTCTGTTTACCATTTCAAACATGCACACTTCAAAATGAAATTAAAACTTGATTCAACTGAGATTGACTTAGCGCTCGTGAAATTTTGTGTCAATAACAAGTTCTAAAATGTTTTCACATTGGTTTTAGGTGTTGTTCACAGGCAAAGTAAACTTCGGCCATTTGGCTGACAAATCTTGATATACAATGTTTTGGTACCGTATGTCGAGTCTCCAACCACAATTTTGGTACCCTGTACCAACTCGATAACCATAGTGTTAGTACCAGGTACCGACTCAGAAACCATAGTGTCAGTGCCGGATACCGAATAGGAAGCCATGGTATTGGTACCTTGCTCCGACTCAGAAACCATAGTGTTAGCACCTGGTACCATTTCAGCAACCATAGTGTTGGTACCCTGTACCGACTGGACAACCACAGTGTTAGTACTCCGTGCCGACTCGGCGTTGATAGTGTTCGGTCCAGGCACCGACTTGACAATCATAGTTTTGGTACCGTGTATCGACTCGGCAACCATTGTCATTAGGTGTGCAGCACGTAATACAAAGTTGATCAGCAATATATTACAGTTAAATACTGTTTGTAGCGAAGAACTAATATATATGCAAGTATGTATTAGGTTTTGCGAACCTAGTAACAAATTAGTTCAGTTGTTGGTTTACCTTCGGTCAGCACTGAACTAATTAATTCACTAAAACCTAATACATACTTGATCAGCAAGTTTGAATCAATGGCACTGTAGCAAAAAATTTTCTTTCAGGTATAAAAATTAAAAAAATATTTATTATTTATTTTTATTAAATATAATATAACACCCCAAATGATTTTTCCAATATGTGTTTAAAATTTGTTGTGTATTCCTGCTCATTCTCCACAAAAAACAATACTTGAAAGTATAATGGTGAATTTATCACGCAAGTAGCAATATAAAATTATTATTTTCAGAATAATCCTACCTGGCCTTATTGGTCCACGACTGATCTGTGGAAATATAATGATTCATATTTCATGTGACTCCAGGTCTAAGTTTATACAGAAACTATTTTAAAGTGTATGATGATTTAAGGCAATAAAGCCAATTTTGTTTAATAAAAAGCATTTTTCAATGTATAAATAATTTTAAATTCTTTTTTTTAATTTTTCTGTTCATATACATGAACATTTAATTATAATTCAAACATTTTAAATGGAGTCAAATTATATTAAAGAAATTATTTAGCATGGCGATTCAAAAATAGTCAGACTTTATTCCAGTATGGAAACGAAATATCTAAACTAATACAAAATAACTAAACTTCCCATCGTTAACACCAATTTTATAAGGAGCAAAACATCATTAAGAATCTAATATCAATTTTGGCACTTCTTTTCTGCAGAAAATCAATAAAGATGGAGTTTTTAAAATGTTCATGTTTATCTACCTTCATTTATTTCACCACAACTAGAAATTTTTACCTGGAAGTGTTTGCACTGATCAACTAATGAGACTTAATTTAATCTTACAAATGCATTTCGCAGGATTCTTGCTCTATTTGCACGGCATTGAAGTAATTGCAGTATAATTAATCAGATAAGCCTAACTTCGTTTTCGGTCTCCCTTTTGATATAACTCTCTCTCTGCCTCTTAATCTCTCTCTCTCTCTCTCTCTCTCTCTATCTCTGTGTCTTACACAAGTGAATACAATTGCCTTATCTTAAATGCTGTCTATGATATAATCATTTGTTTTAAATGTTCTCGCTCTATATAAACAGGCAACTAAAATAATTACCCTGATAAATTTTTGAATGTACGAGAAACTAATATTGAAGCATGGATTTTATCTTACCAGCAGTAGCCTTATTGTTCAAAGGTGCATTTTCGAAACATGTTATGTTAGCTATTTATCTATTTGCATTAAAATTTATCAAAAAGCAAGCAACGCTTTATTTTTAAATTTCTTAAATTAACCAACTAAGACAAATAATAAAACAGCTGTCTGCCATTTACTTCAATCAATAAATGTGAAGATATTTTCGCTAAAGCGTAGGAATAATGTTGTAATAACAATTTTCATCACTTAAACAATTAGATCAGAAGCCCTCAGAAAACGTGTACTGCAAAGAAAACGCCTGCGCAAAAAGCGACATAAGGACCAATTGTCGGACGTACAGACGAACAATTTATCTAGTTAAATTCGATAATTCATTGATTAATTAATAATTTATTGACTATATATGTACAAATATATATCCGGTCTAAATTGAACATTGTACCCATAGCAAATGCAAATGTCAACGTGGAATGGATGTGAATTAGGGGAACAGCCAATAAATTGCGTTCAACATGTCGAGTTCGATCTCAATGCCTTAACATGCTTCTTCTGTTTGAATAAATCAGGCTGCATTTTTTTATCGATAAGGATTCGCATGTGGCTAACTCCTATGCAGTTTATCGCATTTAGTAATTATTTTAAATCCTACGTCTGGAGAACATACGTGTGAGGTTTCAATGATGTGTTGCGCAATTGCAGACATGCATTCATCATTCGATTTAAAACAGGCGTTTAATTTGCAACGTTCACTCATTCGAGTAATTCACTGTCTGGTCGATCGGCCTATGTAAGTTGATTGACAACTTGCGCATGTAAATTGGTAAATAATATTTGATGTCGACATTAACGGCTGTTTATCTTTGATTGTTGGTAACGGCAAGTGTGTTTCTCTATATAACACGCGTTGTTTAGCTGCATTAAATCTGCGTGTTAATCCCGCTTCAACTTTCTTTTTGTGCTATTCGGGAAACCGCTTCCCACCTTAAATGGAATGTTCAGGTAGACTGCTTTATTTTCTGTTCCGAAATACGTCGTTTTTGTGTTGAATTTCGTTTTAACTAATTGATTCAATTAATAGTCTAGGATAGTCTTAAGACATTAAATCGTTTATTTCTTTATTATAATCATGGTCTTCGAATCTAAATTGACCATCCTGTGAATTCTTGAAATCAGCAACGAAATGTTGATAATTTACTCTGAACCTGCGCAAAACTGCTTTAATGTCAATACTGTGCAGACCAGGTTTTTTTATGATAATTTTTCGATTTAATTTATCTTTCTTTAAATGTACATATTAGAAAGGCAGGCAATCATCTTTTTCGTCTTCTGACGTGAAACTGATATTCTTATGCTCTGTAAAAACTTTGAAGCAATGTTTGTGATTGCAAACTTTTCTTAAGGACAAGGAAATTATCAACCACGTACAGTATATATTGAGCACACTTACTTATGTCACTCCTTAATGTTGTGTTCTCTAGATTCCTTAGAAAATCTCAGACAACAATGTAGATAGGGGGCTCCCAATTGCTACAATATCAGTCTGTTTATAGATGCTTCAATTAAAACAAAACCGTACGTGTTTCTTGCCTAATAAGTTAAGTTTGAAGATGGTAATATGTCTTCTTTTACCGCTTAGACCAAATGTCAACGGTTTCGTCAATTTGTACATTCATAAACAATGACGTAACATCAAAAGATATCATAATCTCGTTCTTAACATTTATATCTTGAATTTTGTTTAAAAACTTAAAAGAATCGAGAAGTGAATTATTACTCAGTAGTTTGCGCATTGGCTCCAGTATACGAACTAACCATTTAGCCGTTGCATGAAACGGAGAATTGACCATTGATAATATTGGTCTTAACGTTTATGGTAAATCGTATATTGTTGGTAAAAAAATTATCCAACTGTTTTAAGCTTCTGTGCAATGGCCTCATCAATTTAGCTGATATTTGTCAACATTTTAATTTCATTAATTACTTTGCGCTCTATTTCTTCTATATCATCTGATTGATCGTCTAGACGCTTGAATTTTGTATCGCCACTTAGCACGTTTACCATCTTTTGTAGGTAGTCAGATTTGTACTTTATTTGTCTAATTGCGCAACACATCATTGAAAACTCACATGTATGTTCGCCAGACTTAGTATGTTATTACTAAATGCAATAACAAAAGGGAGTTTGCCAAAAATGAAACATTATCGATAAAAAAATTGCAGCTGGACTTAGGAAATCAGAAGAAGCATGTTAAGGCCTTGAGCTTGATTTGGAGGTGATGTACGCTATTGATTGGTTGTTCCCTCCATGCTTACACTTTTCTAACTTGTTTTACCTTTTAATTTATACATAAAGAGATGTTTATCTGTAGATACTTGAGAAAGTATGAAGAAGGAACGGTTCTTGTATTTGATAAAATTATGTTTGTTTTGCACACGATAAGGGTACTATGAATTGTCATATTACGTGGACTCAACATTTAAATAAATTCTACTTCAGTAAAAAAGCATCCTGACTATTTTAACTTTTATTTTCATTAAAATATAGCCTGCTTCGTTATAACGCAGAATTTATTATGTATATTTGAAAAAAATCTCAAAAATTTAAATAAATTCCTGTCTTGTTTCAGTCGCACAACAAAATCAACTCCCCTTCAGACGCATAATCAGGTTTGCTTATTATATGGTAAAAAATGACATTTTCCATTCACCTAGTAGCACATATTTTTACGTTATATAACTAAATTATGTATGGTGCATTATAAAATTTCGTAATTGGTTATAACTTTCCTTTGATGCAATAAGAAGTAAATACTCCATAACCAGAAATATTTGTCATCTTATCTATTTTCCGATTGATTTTATACCGGGCTTTGCAATTGAAATTATGTTGACAAATCAATTGTATTTCAACATAAGTCATAGATTTTATCAACAACTACTTAATTACTGTAACTTACAGTAATTACAATAATTCAAATTACGTCAACAATGTATGTGCTATTGTATCTTAAAATGATTTGATATTACTTTAACGAAATTTGTGTAATAATACACCGGTCGTTTCCTTATTACAATATAAACACGGACGTACTGTGAATTTAAAATAATGCTTCAAATTATTTTTCTGAAATTCGTGCTCTTATTCAAATCTATGTATCTTCCTCATGGTGAAATAGGCCACAAGTTTTTATGTTCATTTTATTTTCGGGTATCTAAAAATGAACTTAATATTTATTTCAGAAAATCAAAAGAAAATTTTAAAATTGAATTACGCAGACTGTGAAATTAACAAACGCCCACTCTACGACATTAATCACCTACAGTTATTTTCTCAGAGCCCACACATACTTTTGTGCTTAAGCTAAATTTGCTTAACCAAAGGCGCGTTTTCATTGTATTTACATTTGGTGTCTTCAAAGGAATAACTAATAACAATGAAGACTTTACAAAAGATGATTTAGATGGCGACCTTCGTATAATAATAACAAGCGTGTCATCCAAGTAAAAAAAAAATAGATGATATGTTAGTTTCGTGACCTATTTTCATGATTGATTATGAAAATTACAATTTAAAGTTGATAAATCTGGCTACTCATTGCTGCATAAATCACTTGTATATAATTACTTTCATTGTATATTCGGTAAAAGACAAAACTATGGCATCGTGCATTTCAATTCAAATGAAAAACCAAATTTTAAATGGCTGGTAACGTGACAATAGTAAAGCACGCAATTTGATCTGTCACTTGTAATGTATCACTTTTAAGTGCGCAATTAATTTGCTACGCATAGACACGCTGTCTCACTCGCACGTTCTTTTGTCGTTTAAGTTAAAAACAAAATTTTATTATTTATTTTAAAAATATGGAGGAGTTTGATGATAAATCTGGTAATAGCGAAATTATAAAATTCATAATTAGACATGATAGAAATCTGACCGATTTTGGAATTTATAGATCTTCCTAAAACAATAATAATTCAGTCGAAACTAGTCGTACAGTAAATCTATAAGCACAAAATCTTAAGGCGATTCAAGTTTAACTACTTAACCGTGGTTTGAACATGGCAATTCCAAATAGAAGATCAATTAGAAAAGAAGTCATTAAGGAGACTGCATAAACGCCGCAATTTATTTCATATAAGGATAATGATAGATATAAATAAGATTTCTTAATACAAAAAGTGGATCAATTTGAGTACAATATTGAAATTAAAAATCTAATAAAAGTGTTTATGTAAAATAATGTTGTTTGTCATAAAAAGAATAAAGGAGAAGCTATAGTTCCGATGTTTCAATCCAATTATAAAAATAAAGTATAAAACACTTAGGAAATGCTAAATACAATAGAATTGAAAAAGACCCAACAGATATTTTTCAACAACAAGTAAAATTATGCATCAATAATAAGATTACAAACGATGAACTGAGTTCGGCACAAAGTAGCATACGTAAACTAAGTGATAAAATTCCACCCAGAGTGTATGGTTTGGTTAAAATGCAAACACTTGCCACCAAAATAAGAATTTTTGTCAATGCCCAGCACTCCACAATATATAGAATTTTCAAATTTCTTTTTCCTAGATAAATGAAATATTCCTACTTTTTAGACGATATTTTAATGAATTCTTACTAGTCGGTTGAAAATGTAGATAAATGTGTATTCGATGAAAGTAATAGATTGGTGAGCTTAGATGTAGAACTGAAGTCAAGAAATATAACGATTCCTGAAACCCAGAAAATTTTTTTGACCTTTCTTTGATGATCACTCGTGTATACCAGAAGGAACTAAAATATCTATTGGATAAAATGTGGAAATCATGCGCATATGAATGTCCTCTAATTATTTTAAGTTTAAGAAAGAATTTTATAAACCAATTAGAAGTTTCTTGATGAGGCAGCATTATTCGGTTCCAACAGCAAACAATTTCATGCATTATATAGAAAAAAACCTTTTGTATAATTCACCATTGAAGCCTAGATTGTACCAGCGATTTTTGAATAATCTAATAGTGATCTGGAACCATTGTGAGGATGAAATTTTAGATTGTTTAAATTTACCTCGAAATTCGATATACTCTCGAGGGTAAGTCGTCAAGTGAATTACCAAATTTTGATTTTAATTTAATCAGAAATGTGTAAAAGTTAGAAACAGATAATCTAACGTAGGGTTCTTACTTGGGAATCCTACTAAATTTAAAATGAAATCATCCATTTCGTATGAAAACCTGTATCTTAAAATCATTTATAATAAGACGCCTTTGATGAACACCCATAAACCGTAGGAGGTGGGAATTGGTCAGACAGCATGAAATATTCCAGGCTAATGTTTACCCTCCTGCATGCACAGCCCATTCCTAGTGAGGATAATAATATAAAAAGATTTAAAATTAAATAAAGGAACGATGTTAAAAAGAACCCATTGCACATTTGGACTGTTTTAAATCCCGTGCAATACTTGTAGTCTCAAGTAGGATAGTAAAACTATGCATCCGATCAAGTTAAGAAGAGGAGAACATAGAACGGCATGTTAGTATTTACATGTTGCTAGATCTGATCCTCTCCGTCATGCATTGGAGACTGGACTTAATGTTAAAAGGGATGATTGGAGACGAATAGCGTTAAATGATCGTGTCAGGGTGACGAGTTGGATTATGAAATCATTTGAAATTAAATCATGAGATGTTTTATGAATGAAACAGCTGTGGAAAATCGTTATGTTCAATTTGGAACGCAGCATTAGGTAATAAGGTTTGCACGAATTAGAATATGCAGCTAGTCCCGGTAAAATATTAGCATATCGGATTACGAGGAACTTATTGGTGTGTTTGTTATATCATCAGTGGTTTATAAATTATTTAGTGTACAATTATTGTAAATTTCATTCAATAACTGATCGTTTTTTTCAATTAAAGTTTCTAAGTGCGTTCAACGCTTATTAAAGGACTTTTATCGGTCTTCATTTTATTGATTATACTTCGTTAATTTATTTTGATAATTCTATTTTATAACCATGAATAATCATCTTAAATCTGTTAATTAAGATTCTTATTACACAAAATTTGATCAACAATCGAAATATGATTTTTTATGTCTTGCCCCGACTCTATCGATTGAGATCACTAGGATATTAAATAGTTTGAAATGTAAAGAAAAAATCATTTGTCGTACGTATTCGATGTGTAAATTACCATTTACTTCCTGCAGATTCATTTAGATGGATTAACATGTGTTGATTTTTAGCTATATATATATATATATATATATATATATATATATATATATATATATATATATATATATATATATATATATATATATATATACATATACATATATATATATTCTTATAATTAGAGAAATAACACATAAATAACAAAGTGGAAGCAAAGGCCATTTATTTCGTGAATACTAAACATCTCTTATACAATCATACACATTTATACATTTTGGGTTTTCAATTGATTATGCTATTGGTAACAAATCTGACTCGTTATTACTGTTGTTTCTTGTTTTGACTTGTTGGTGAGTGTGTATGCGTTTGTGTTTGTGTTGTGTATGCGTGTTTGTATGTAAAGGTTATTCTCGCAGTATTGCGAAATGATGTCTGAGATCTTGTCATTATTGTTTTGGTATCTTGAGAGTTAGCCATTTGTGCACATTGTTCACTGTTACATGTACAAGTGCTATTTTTCCCAGTATTATATATATATATATATATATATATATATATATATATTCATGCAAATACGTAACGTGTGCCTAGCTAATGATAGGACAATATCTGGTATTGAATAAACGAGCCATAGATAAAACTCGAGTTTTATAAATAAGCTTTCTCACGTGCACGGTTCATTTGTTCTCTAAGTTTTATCACTGATCTTGGTATAAATTTAACAAAATGTATCTGGCCAATACATGATGAGTTCCCAATAAGGAAGAAATCGGTCTACTGGATGAATTGCCTTTTCTACACTATACAATTCTTAGCTTATACTAACATATGTAAGTTATTAATGGGTCAGGTGTATATATCAAGATCGCAACCTTGATTATAATAATTGTTTTGCCACCGCCCGCGCAACCAATGTTCGTTTAATTATATAAATGGTCACTTCAATACCACTTCCCCATGTAGTGTGGTGTCTGTCAGTAATGACAGATTTGGGATGGTGAGTTGGAACTTTGGGTCTAAATGGATGCCATATGAGCTCCACCTAAAGGAAAAACAGACTAAACAAGTTACATTAGTTAGTATATAACTGAAAATTGTGTGCAGTGTAGTGTGCGGCAGGGTGGCTCAGTGGTTAGAGCACCAGATTCCGAAGCAGACGTGCCCAGGTTCGAGCCCTGTCCGCGGCAAATTCTGGCCAGTACATGATGAGTTCCCAATAAGGACGAAACCGGTCTACTGGATGAATTGCCTTTTCTACACTATACAATTCTTAGTTTATACTGACCTATGTAAGTAATTAATGGGTCAGGTGTTTATATCAAGACTGCAACTTTGTTTATAATGAAATGTATCTGATTTTTGGGTCGCACTCATTTCATTATTTTTTTTAAACTTGAGATTTATATTGGACCGTCGAAGGATTGCGTCATTGGAATTCAAAATTTCTCCAACAAACAGAAGAGCTGGAACTCAGCCTGTGTTAGTCACAAAACGCAGATTAGGAAATAATGGTTAAAACTGCTTGACTTGATTATTTCTGGGGAAATTGGACATTTCTGCTTTTTACTTAAATAGATGAAATGTAGAGACAGTTCAAGAAAAATAACCTATACTTTTAGACGCAAGACCATAAGGCACAGTCGACCAAAGAATAATGGAAGGATGACAATACACGGTAAACAAAGTTGTTATAATTTAATTTTTATCCAGCCATGTTTTAATCAATGCATATAAGCATAAATTTAAAAAAACCATACCAAACTCAATCAACAAACTTGCTTTCATTCTATCGTTAAAATTTCAGAAACACTACTTCATTCAGAAATAATCCATTAAATTCAGCCACCCTGACTTATTATAATATATATCACTTTTTTCTAGATCAATGTGAGACTCCGACTACTTGTTCACTAGTCTATTTCGATGAAGTAGCTAATTTGGTATAATCAAAGTTGCGAACTAGATATAATCACCTGTCCCATTAGGGACATACATTTGTCAGTATAATTTAAGAATTGTATAGTGTCGAGAAGGAAATTCATCCAATAGACCGGAGTCGTCCTTATCAGGAACTCATCACGTACTGACCAGATTTTGCCGCGGACTGGGCTCGAGCCTGGGTACGTCTGCTTTGGAAAGTGGTTTTCTAACCACTGAGACAACCTGCCGCACACAACGAACAATTTTCTATCCTCTTCTAACTAATTTAACTTGGTTAATATTTTTCTTCTAGGTGGAGATTATAGGGCATTAATTTTGACCGAAATTTCAGTAATAACCGATAGTGGATGGTTAGTCTCAATGGATGCCATATGAGCGCCACCGAAAATAAAACAGACTAACCGCATTACATTAGTTAGTATAAGAAAGAAAAGTGTGTGTAGTGTGCGGCAGGGTGGCTCAGTGGTTATAGTACCAGATTCGCAAGCAAAGGTTTCCAAGTTCGAGCCCTCTACGCGGCAAATTTTGGCCAGTACGTGATGAGTTCCCAAATAGGATGAAACCGGTCTACTGGATGAATTTCTTTTTCAAATCTAAACAATACTTCGTTTATACTGACATATATAAGTACATATTGTGTCTGGTGTTTATACCATTATCACAACCTTGATTATAGAAAACGTTATCATTGCCCGCGCAATCAATAGTCGTATAAGTAGCTTATTCTTTCGAACATTCTTAAATCAAATTTGTGAGATGGCAATAAACACCAACCCCATAGTATTTAACTAGACAGCAAACAACATGGCATAACTACCGTTAGTCAAGCATGCTCCTTTGTTCACCGACTGGCTAAAAATAATCGGATTTGTGTTTACTTCAAGTTTGCAAACATGGTATAACGTATTGTTTCCATCACCCGCGCAATGATTGTTTGTCATTTGGCTATTGCTCATTCTTTTGAAAATATTACATAAATATTAATAATTGTTGTATTATTACTGTGAGCTAATTGCTACCAATATCTTGGTCAATATATTTATGCGAAATTTGTAGTCCGATATGCTGTCAAAATAAAGTATAATTTAAAAATTAGAAGAAATATCACAAGCGTATTAAATGCATTTTTTCTATCAATACAGTATTCGCATAATAGAATAGAGCATAAATTATAGAATTTGTTACCACAGAGCATAAAAGTAGTACATTTATGTCACCAATACATAAAAGAAACGTTTCTTCGATTTATTGCTGGTAAGCACTAAAAATTAGCATTTTTTGAATTATGCAAAAGAAAAGTACACCACAACACCAAATAAAAATTAACTCTACGCGTAGAGCAGATTCTACCCGAATGCCTTGCAATACATTCAATGGTGAAGTCAAAGACCAGAAATATTTTAAAATTGATTTTTGGCCTGAAGTAAACACCAACCCATTTTAAATATCCGGAAAATTTAGAAATTTCACATTCATCCACATGTCGCAAAGCTTTAAGACTCCAATGGATCCTCATAAAGGCCCAATGCCAGGTGCCGAACGGTTCCTTAGCAAAAATGAGGACACACGTAATTTGATTGGAATATCGGTTGTATAATTTCTGTCCAGACAGGATCATAGCGCTTTCAGTTTTCGCTCAATTCGCATATAATATACAATTAAACAAATATTTTTTCTTGTGGTTATTGACAAAATTATTTGAAGTCAAATTTTTGAGCTTGAAACACTTATATTTGCAAACCTTTACTTAACGAGTCACCGACGTCTTGGAAAATTATCGTAACAACATATTAACAAAAACATATTTGTGAATGAAACAGGTTTGAGGGTAGTCTTGCATTACGTATAAATGTATTTCATTTCGAGGTTGCTACAATAAGCAAACCTCTTATCGCAAACATAAAAATTACTCAATGAAACAAATTTCTGTTTTATACTCTTTCATGTGGATAACTAAAAAATTTGGATCTACACAATCGGTATGGCGTACTCAGTTAAAAGATATTTTAAATAGGACCAGAAGTAAATTCCAGCCTGCAAGAACGAAAATTGAAATACAGCCATTTCCAAAATCCAGTTATCGTTGTATATTTGAGGTTTCGTAAATAATATATACACAGAGTTTGCCTTCAAATCGCATTACAATAGAATCATTATGAATTTGTCAATATTATCGTTTTTAAAAGGCACTGTACAGCTGTCAGGTATTGCTTTACTAAGTATATAATAGACGTCAGAACAGTAAAGCAGAAGTGTGCATAGGACCACACGCATTAATGCTGACTTTTTCATATACTTGGGGAACTAATTAAATCAATCCATTACTGGGTACGCCAAACCTTACATGTAAATGCGCATAATTTTGTTCTGCGCATACAGAAATAAATCATGGGTATGCCTTATTGAGAGAGGTAATGAATACCAGAATTACGTAATAATTGTGGCTTTTCAATTCACCTACGCCAATAAAATAAGAAATATCAGTAATTCTCAGTTTTGGGAAAACTTTTGTCTTCAATCGCTATAAAGGCAACTACATCCACCAGAAATAGTTATGATGGCATAACTTCTGCCCTACAACGGGAGATGGAGAAAGAATTGTTGTTATTTTACGCTAAAAATTACAATCAAAGATTAATCTGAATTAAAGATAGACCAAACATTTTATTTTATTATATAACTTAAACCTGCATAGAATGTGTGACTCGGTGGTGACAGGTATGAATTTAATGACTCTGAAACGAATGCCCGCAGGTTCAAATCTCTGTCACGACAATACTGGTTTATACGGATGAGTGCCTAATAAGGACAACACAAAATTTGTGAATGAATTTCATTTTCTATATAATAAAAAGAAAAATAATAATAATAATACTTATTTTATTATTATTATTATTATTATTATTATTATAATTATTATTATTATTATTATTATTATTATTATTATTATTATTATTATTATTATTATTATTATTATTTGTAGTAGTAGTAGTAGTAGTTTTAGTAGCGGTAGTAGCAATGGTAGTGGTGGTAGTAGTAGTAGTAATAATAATAGTAGTAGTAATAGTAATACTAGTAATAGTAGTAGAAGTCGTGGTGGTGGTGGTAGTAAAAGTAGTAGAAGGACTTATAGTAGCGGAAATAGTAGTATTTGTAGTAGAAGTAGTATTAGTAGTAGTAGTAGTAGTAGTAGTGGTAGTGGTGGTGGTGGTAGTGGTGGTGGTGGTAGTAGTTGAGGTAGTAGTAGTAGAAGTTTAGGTAGTAGAAGTAGTAGTAATAGTAGTAATAGTGGCAATATTAGTAGTATTATTATTAGCAATAGTAGTAGACGTAGTATGGCATATCCTAGCAAAATGTTTATGGAAAGTGCAAAACTTACTTCTATAATATATTTTCAAGCATCAAAAATACATGTAGAAGACCGTTATTCTGTACATTTATTTTAGTTTGATCGTTTCAGTGGTCTCTCTCAGATCTATCTATTGCGAATTCACGTGTCCTTCATTCAGTTATTTACATAACTCCTTAGCTAAGGCGCAAAAATTGCAGTTGTTATTATAATCAACACTTAAAAATTTCGAAAAAAAACTTTGATTTTATCTAAATTATTTGCATTAGTATAAACTGCGCCCCTTTAGTGAAAGAAATTGACGTAATAATCGTTTAAAAAAAATAATTTCCTTCTGAGCTCGGCTGTTATTTTGCTTGATTTTGCTCCATCTTAATTATTGCACACCTGCGTGGAATTTTACTTGTATTCACGTCAGCATTAAGAAGATCAATTGAAGCGATTTTTTTCTTACACCCAAATAAGAAATGTATCGATAATAAATGCAATTCAGTTAATTATATAAGGAATAATTTAAATATTTCTAAAGAATAAAACATTAAATAAGTAGATCAAAATGACAACAAAGATTCTACGATTTACGTAATTACGTATTTATTTTTTAAACAAGTTTTCGAACAACATAGCAAAACTACCGTCAGCCACACGTACTGACGCGTTTCGACCTTCCATGATCATCATCAGAGTACGAATGGCAAACTGAATAGCGAGGATCGAGCAGCAATGCATATATGTAGAAAGCAAAATTATATATACGACTCTTATCTCTGGCGGTCTCGCATACATAGTACGTAACTGGAAATGTCGGCTGCACAATTTCTATGACGTTACGAACATTAACTCTTTTCAGCTTCCGCCACACACACAACACATACTATATATATATATATATATATATATATATATATATATATATATATATATATATATATATATATATATATATATATATATATATATATGTATATATATATATTTGAATCGCGCGGTTTTTACTTCAAGCTTGCAAATTTGATTTAAAGAATTGTTCCCACCACCTGCGCAATAAATTAGTGTTTAATTATAGTGCCTACAGTTATTCGTATTCATTTATTTATTTATATTAATTTCTTTTCTTTTTTAAAATTATGCATTAATATATTTATATTTTCGGTTCATCTATTTCTTATTATTATTTCTTATTCAAATTTATTTTTTTATATTTATTAGTTCATTTATTATTATTATTATTATTATTATTATTATTATTATTATTATTATTATTATTATTATTATTATTATTATGATTATGATTATTATTATTATTATTATTACTTTTATTATTATATTTTTGTTTGTTTGCTTTGTCCTTAAATAAATAAATTATTATTTTATTAATAATTAAATAATTATGTAATTAATTTATTATTTTATTCATATTATTTTATATATCATTAAAAAACATTCAATTTTAACTTTTTTTAAATCTTGTTAACTCAATTATAATATTAATTTTCTGTGTCGTTTTGGTTATGGACTTAAAATGAAGAAATTATTCTGAATTATTTTTAATGATGCCTTCTCACCTGGGGAATTTAATATTTGTATTATATATATATATATATATATATATATATATATATATATATGTATATGTGTGTGTGTGTGTGTGTGTGTATATATATTTCAGTATGCGCAAATAAATTTAATAAAATGAAATGAATAAAATTCTATCTAGTTTAACCTCTCTTCCTCCCACTTATCAAAAATTGGACGATAAATTTAGTTAATTAAAAAACAGAAAATATTTATTCTAATTAAACTTCGTACCGGTAAAAAATATTTCACATTGCTAAAGTAATCGGTTAAAGTTACCAATGAATTTCTGATAATGAAATTTATTTCATATGAAATAACCTATTTAACAATAATTGATTGCGCGGGTGGTGGTAACAATTCTTTAAATCAAGTTTGCGAGCTTGAAGTAAACGCCAATCTCATTGTATTTAACCAGTCGTCGAACAACATAACAAGTGCATTGCGGCTGGCGGTAGTTTTGTTATGTTGTTCGACGACTGGTTAAATACAATGGGATTGGTGTTTACTTCAAGCTCGCAAACTTGATTTAAAGAGCTACTGTAGTTGTTAATGAGTACTCCCAGTTTTAACCAGAATTGCTGACCAATTTTTAGTTCAGTAGGAAATTATTTATTTTGGCCAACCTTTCGTTTCTCAGAAATTCCAACAACAAATTAGGAGTAAGCCCGAAACGAGATTATACTTCCCGTTCATGCACTCTTTGGGTTATCCTTTCGGTCATATTTGAACTTATTTGTTACAAGGTGCGCAAACCTAATACACAATTGCATATATATATATATATATATATATATATATATATATATATATATATATATATGCAGGGTTGATTTGTAAGTGCCTGTGTATATGTGTTTGTGCGACATCCGTGTGCGTTTACGGTTATTTCTCATTGTATTGCAGTCTGGTCTTTCAGATCTGGTTTTTCTTCTATTAGTATAGAACACGTTCTCGCTTTGGTAGTTTCCGCGTATACGAATGGTCTTTCAAATGTGTTGTTTTTCCCATCGCATTGATCATGAGTTTTTGCTCAACTTTTGTACAATTTCTGCCACTGTTATTGATCATTCTGATGTAGTTTGCGCAGCTATTGTTAACTCAGTCTGTTGAAAATCCGATCTACTACATTAAATCAAGTTTACGAGCTTGAAGTAAACACCAATCCCATTGTATTTAACCAGTCGTCGAACAACATAACAAAACTACCGCCAGCCGCAACGCACTGACGCGTTTCGACCTTCCATGATCATCATCAGAGTACGATGGCAAACTGACTAGCGAGGATCAAACCGCATTGCATATATATGGAAAGCAAAATTAGATATGCGGCTTCACCTCTAGTAGTCTCGCATACATTGTACTTGACTGGAAATATCGGCTGCACAATTTCTATGTAGTCACGAAAATTAATTGTTTGCAGCTTTCGCAAGTTGATTGTAATATCGTATGCCAGATTGGAGATGAAAAACTATCTTTTTAGGTTAAATGAGATGATACGAAAGTTCCACCTGCTAGAACGTTTAGCAATATGGTAAGAAAATTGATTGTACTTCACTGCGAATGTGATGCAGACCATGAGTGCAATTCTGTCCGAGGTCAAACTCCGCTGGCTGCAAATTCTAGCAATTGCATATAGAGTTCCCAATAATGAAGAAACCGGAATATTAGATAAATTGTTTCGGCTACTTTATGCAATGTTTAGCTAATACCATCAATATATAAATAAATAATTTTTTTCCTACAACCCTTTCCTGGATCAAAGGAACAAAGAAATTTTTTCAGATGCAGAAACAGTGTCATTCAAGCTGTCTCCTTCAATTTAAATACATTATTATATAAGCATATCTGAATATTTATTATATATTTAAATTTATACGTGGAGACAGTATGAAATAAGGTTGAAACCAATCATTTTCGCGGATCACATTCAGTTTAATCTCAAAGCCGGAACATGCGTTTTATGCTTGCATTAATCCGGCAGCAGTTTGTTTATTTATAAGGCTTCTTATGTCTAACACAAGTTATTACATTCAGTGATTGTATTAAATGCTACGCCTGGAGTGGTCAGCGATAAGTTACGCATTCGCACACGGTTATAAACCTTTTGATTTGAAACCGGCATTTAAGTTAGAAAGCTTTTCATTCGAATAATTAACCGTTTTGTAGATTGGCCTGTGTGAGTTGATCGACCACTTTCGCATGCGTATTGGTAAATAATATTTCAGGTCGACATTAGTGACTTTTTTATCCTTAATTTCTGCTAAAGACAAATGTATTGCCTTAGATTAAACTCATGAGTTAGCTGTGTTAAATGAGTGTGTGTTAATGCCGCTTCAATTTTCTTCGGTATTATACGGAAAACATTATCCCTTTTACCGTATATTTTGCGCAATTTTTTTATGTCAGTTTTATTATGTGTTCTCAAAACTGCCTGGGACAATCCTTGATAACACTGGAGATATGGAGTTCCATATTCACAGGCCATCAACCTGCTTATGAATGCTTCCATTAAAAGTAAACTGTACATCGCTCGTGCATAGCAAAATAATCTTCCGAAGATTATGACAAGAGACTGGTGATGGTCATTTGTTTTGGTCTAACATTTGATTTTTAATGTAAATGCTTCCTCCACTTGTAAAATTTTAAACAATTATGTAACATAATAATAGACTTGATTCTCGAAATATGTAAACAAACTCAAAGGAATCAGAGCCGAATCATTACCTAGTAGTCTGTGCAACGGTTCCAGAAGGTTGACTATCCGTATAGTCAAAGCATGGAACGGAGAATTGACCAATGAGAATACAGTTCTCATAAGACATTTTTTAAAGGTTTTTTTTCAATTAGCACATTTTTGGTGCAGATGATCCAACAGATTTGGGCTTCTGTGTAACGGCTTCATCAATCAAACCGGCATCTTTTATGATATTAACTTCATTTGTTACTTTGCACTGCACCTCATCTATTTCATCTGTCATATACTCTGGACGCGTGAATTCAGTATTTTGCTCAATCCTTTATATAAATTCTGATAACTAATCTCATGCCTTTATCATAGCGTAGTATGTTGAAGTCTGCTTTTCTGCTAATATCTTTCAGCTTATTTAAACGTTGCTTTTTCAATTCACGCTGTTCTGCGCATTTGAA
Source organism: Eudiplozoon nipponicum (assembly GCA_029291075.1). NCBI lineage: Eukaryota > Metazoa > Platyhelminthes > Monogenea > Mazocraeidea > Diplozoidae > Eudiplozoon > Eudiplozoon nipponicum. The sequence continues at coordinate 72,494 of JAQBSW010001920.1, read as the reverse complement.
CGATTTCAGATGTGAAGCTTCATCAACAGAAATCGTTTTTAACCAACTTTTCGAACTCGCCTGTTTGCTCAAATAGCCATATAAATGCTGCTTGAAAATCAATATTGCTTTTATCTGGAAGTATGTTCTCTAATTTCTGTCATTCGAGAGCTGATCCAGTTTCGAACAACTGAATTGGTTTTTAATCTCGTTTCTTGAGTTCTATCTGGTGTACTCGTTAACATTGGATATATTTTTGACTCTTGTTCATGATCATTACCTTTTCCTAATATTATTGTTTTCCGAATCCGGAAAATTAATGCAGGCTTTAATTAATCAATGCACATTGGTTTTTGACCTCTGCTATAATCAGTAACAAAGAACTTGGAACAACGCCTAATTATCGGATGGGGTCAGGTATACTTTGGCTTCAATTTTGACTGAACTGCGTCAATTTGGACGTAGGCTTGCTTATATTTGTCTATAGCCTTCGAAACAATAACAGGTGGGTGGTCTTCCCTGGTTGGTTTTGGACGCAAATTATTTAGAATGTAGTGTAGTTGCTGTGTAACTTCCGTCGATGGTGGCTCATCACCAAATTCAAAACCGGCTATTATATCTGCCAGGTATTGCGTACTGTGGACCAAATGTGAATTGTGCAACTAATGCTCATATTCTAGCGCGATTACTTGATCGCATGTCAAGAGGACCAATGCTAGTGTGACAAGCCAATCACACTATTCAAATGACGCTCCAGTAGACCGTTTTAATAAGGATTAAACGTTCTAGATCATCAAAAATCAAATTCAAGGAACTTTAGATTATCTTGGGAAATACGAGTCTCGAACTAGGCACCTCTATCAGTTATTAATACATTTCGGACCTAAATTGTGCCACCCAATGTAGCAAGAATGCATTGGTACTGGTTTCTGCATCTTGACTAAATAGTGGTATTACCTCAAGCCGTCGTGTACGTCAATCAATTATGATCATGTAAAAACGGAAGAGCTACACCGTAAACATGGATAAATTTGGAAAGAGCGTTAGGCTGCACGAAACGGCCAAATTTTGAATGTGTGTGATGAAAGGGTTTGGAGAGTTAACATAGCAGACACGCGTTAATCCATTTGGAAATATCGCGTCAAATTAGAGGCCAAAATAAACGTTCTTTCAACAGTTTTATTATACCATCTACACCAGGAGGATTATGGAATTCAACAAATATCGGTCTGTGACAATCTGATTGGAGCCAAATTTTACTGGTCAACTCTATTTCCATATGATATGCGATGATGTCCATATCGCCTAATTTGAAATTAGTAAATCGATCCAATTACCTTCTTCAACACAATGCGTGTTGTTTGTCTGTGTGTTGCATCGTATAAATTAGGGGCCTTTCACATGATTGTTTCTAAAGTTGAACACACTAAGGCGGATCATTTGTCAAATTACTCTATGTGAATAATTTTGTGAACTTTATTGTAAAATCTCCACTAATGATGTAATTTTGATTTTCTCTTAGAAGGGGTTACAATGTAGATATCGTTTAAATTGGAGGCAGTAGTCGTGCAGAGCTAAAAGTTATCTTTCCACTGCCGAGAATTTTTTTTCTGCGGCTTTCAACTTCCCTGAATAAGATGCAATGGATGCATTTAATCATCGACTTCATGTTGTAGTGTAGCGTACTCGGGAACATAGGATGCGTCGGCTGACAGTTTCAATGAAATATTTTACTGAAAAGCATGAAGCTTATCATGTTGCGGAAGCAGAACCTTTATTCGTTCAAACATTAGCTGGTCAGTTGCGTCTTGGCGCAGACGCGAGTTGGATTTACGCAAATTCAGCCCTTGGAGTTGTTTATCCGGCTGCTTCTACGACTGTGCAATCATCGGAATAAAGGAAATAAAAATGATTACAAACGCCAGGAAAATAACGCAGTTGTTTTGTAGTTATCGATGTGGGAAATTTTCTCATAATTTCTATCTTCTTTACCTAGGTATTTATAACGCCATCTATGATTCATTACCGTAGGAATTTTATTTATTTCTGTGCCCACACAAACTTGTATATGTTTAACACGAGACCAAACCGATCAATATGATCGAGGACTTCTATGATGTCTGTTGAATGCTGTTAAAACTTTTCAGAGGCTACGATCACGTCATTAGACTGAAAATGGATGTGTGGAGGTTTAATAATACTTCGTTCATGATTCTTGGAAACACCTGTGATGCATTGCACAGCCAAAGGGAATACGCGTATATTAGAAGTGCCCCAAAACGGCAATGAAAGCCATTTTTGTTAGGCGTTCTTCGTCGGTTTTAATTTCATGGTAAGTTGATTTCAGTTCGAGCACAGTGAACGTTTTACTTTGAGTAAATTCGTGAATAATATTTATTAGTTAACGATCCAGTATTGTAATTTTGATGAGGGCAAGATATTCAACGCATAATCTCCAATCATGAACGTGTTTCTTCGCTCGCATATGGATCGCTGATGCCTATAAACTAGAACCAAAAGAAATAATACCGTCCCCCATCCTCTGATCAAAAATGGCCTTGGCGGGTGTAAAATTTTTCTGGCCTACGGGTCGAGACCTGGCGAAAACTGGTTGGCACTTTATTTGCTATGCGGTGACGCTTAGTGGTCTAGCTATACCGATACGTATACTGTTGACGATCTCACTTAGTTGGGATTAAAACGAGTCACTTCTTTTGTGTGAAATAACCTGACTATCGTCACTAACACCAAATGTACATACACATTAATTCGTAAGTGGATCTAGTAAGGTACCTTTGGTTGTATCAATTATCAGACCACACTTTGCCAATATAGCTCGGACTAATATAGACTATGGCATGTCTGCCACGTTCATGGCAATGCATGGCTTGGATCTAACGATACTCTGAGATACGCCAAGTCATGCTTTTTTATTAAATGGCCATTGGCGGGCTTTAACTATACTTCAGTGTTGCATGCTACTGAGAGATTTAGCAATGCTCAGCTTTTGTGTAAACTGAATGTCGGCTACCGTGAAATTGCACGCACGATATCATCTGGATACGTTCTCAAGCAATTTCTAGATCTTTTACCAGTGACACTGCGCGCGGTTTGTTGATGGTAGGAGACCGGACCGTCGATGTAATGACTGACGGGGAGGGTGCGGACGATGCGATGACAGGTCGGAATTCTTCATGTTATGTTTCTAAATTGTTTCTAACAATCTAGCTATTTGACTACCTACAAGAGATTGAAAGTTAACGACTATTGCCTCAAGTGCCTCACCACTATTTGGTGACCTAGCTGGTAAACCTAACACTTGAGAGTTGAGAAATTTTATCAAATAAATTTTCACTAATATTTGCGAAACTTAATATCCAATCAAAAGCTAAAACCACAAGGTTTGTGACAAAATCACTGGCAAATAAAACTTTCACTGTTTATTAAAAACGCTATAATTTCAGCAATGATCAAAGGAAAATTGTCTGCCAAAAAACCTTTAGAAATATAGATTTAATGCTCAGATAACTCTGATTATAAAAGTTTATACAAAAAAGTAGTTTAAGTAGAGCGTTAAACATAACTTTACAATGTTTAAAGCTACACCTGCTAATTCTTCTGTTAAGAACGACTGTTCTTTTATAATTTACTATTAAGAAATGACATAAATTAATTTTTTATCGACAGAGATTAAAAATTAACTTATTAAAATGAAATTATATTTATGGTTATTGGCAATACATGTGGGTGTACGCTAGTTTCACTAAAACACAAATAAAAACATTAATCAGTCTCAAGTTAAATGATATATTACGATATTATCCTGCACTTCTTCAAAATTGTCATGTAAAGCACATAGGTCCAGTTTATTGCCCAAAATACGCAAATCTAGTTGAACGCACGAGTGATCCTGCCATCAGTCAAAATTAGTTAGCAATAAGCAAGTAAAGAATTTAAACAAACAAAAAAGACTGCTCTACAAAAATGAGATAATTAACGCAAATGAAGACTATTCTTAATTTAGCATTATCAGCGCAAATAAAAATTGACTATCACAGTGTAAGTATGGTTCAGTGAATGCAGGAATAAAAGAGTCTCTACAAAGACATTTATTAGTTTTCTTAACGAGGGCTGTACTATATGTTGCATACGTATAGCAATATGAAAAACAACAAATTGTGAACAGTAAACTATTAATTAAAAATAATCTTTTCCAACAGTATTTCTACACATATAATCCATTGATTTAAACCATAAGATTTCTAATTTTCCATAGATTATTTACTGCATATACGAATTGTTAAGTCTACGTGTGTAATACCAGTATTTAAGTATTTATATCACTTTTTTTCCCTTTTCTGAAAGTAAATGTTTTGCAATTAAAAATTTTTAACGTTGCGAAAACTGAAAAATTTTCATAAATTTTACATTACTCATTTCTCGTCACGGTTAATATAATCTAGACTAATAGATTTTAGAGTCGCTCATGCAATTTTGCTTGGTTGCGTGGGCAATGTTGACAACTACTTTTAATCATTCAATCATTTTTCAGTAAAAAAAATTGTTTTATATTTTCCAACAGCGTGGCTCAGTGGTGAGAGGTCCAGATTCCGAAGCAGACGGGCCCAGATTCAAGCCCTGTCCGCGTCAAATTCTGGATAGTACTAGATGAGTGTCCAATAAGGACGAAACCGGTCTACTGGATGATTTGCATTTCCACACTACTATATAAACATAGTTTATACAAACAAATGCATGTATATAATGTAACGCAAGCTTCATCGAAATTGATGCTCCGATGATGGACACAGAAGTTAAAAATGCGTCACAACGTGTGTTTGGCTGTTGTTGTTCTCATTTATGCGACTGGTTAGATATAAAAAAAATTGTTATTTATCCAAAACTTGTAAAAGTGATCTACTGAAGTGTCATTAACAACCACGCATTGAGTAATGTTTCAAGGGTATTATATAAAAAAACTATGAAGAAAGCAACGTAATTATTATAATCAAGGTTGCAATCTTCATATAAGCACCTGATCCATTAATTACTTACATATGTCATTATAAACTAAGAATTGTATAGTATACAAAAGGCAATTCATCCAGTACACCAGTTTCGTCCTTATTGGGAACTCATCATGTACTGGTCAGAATTTGCCGCGGACAGGGTTCGAACCTGGGCATGTCTGCTTCGAAATCTGGTGCTCTAACCATTGAGCCAACCTGCCGTATCGATACCTGTCCACCGGATGAACTTCCTTTTCTACACTATACAATTCTTAGTTTATATTGACATTTGTAAGTAGTTAATGGGTGAGATGCTAATATAACAACACCCCAACCTTGATTCATAATAACCAATGTTCGTTTAATCATATAAGAGCAGCGTAATGTTCATGTGCCTGACCTCACTGGTGGTGTGATCATAAGTGTCAGGGTCCACTACACTATTTTGGTCCTACTTTAAATTGCTTTATTCACGTTTTTTGATGGTGTGCCATTCTCAAGCCCGGTGTGTAACACGTGCTGGGCCTCGACAAGCAAAACGTTGGTAATATTCACGATTGTCAGTGGGGTTCGAAACCCAAAAAGAACTAAAATGTTAGTAAGTGCTGACAAAATTAAGCTTATGGTTCAGGTCTAGTTAGAAAGCGGCCGAAAACTTTTACACATATCTTAATCAAGCTTTGCTGCCTTTTATCTTCCTCCGTTTATTCTATTTTGGTCTTAATTTTGGTCACAGGTGATTTACTTGTTTCTGCGCTTGATAACTATGGTAGTACATCAATTTTCATTTTAAGGCGAAATAACGTGTGCTCTGTGTTTAACTTATGTTTGTAAAACGGGATCAATTTTTACTATATGATACATAAGAATTTCCGGCGTTAGAAATAAGAGACAGTGATCGACTTATTGTTAAATAAGCCATCCCTCGAAAGAGATGCTATCCTGAATTTGTATTTTCCTGGTTAAAGGGACCTATTATATATATATATATATATATATATATAAACTATTATGCTTTATTATTTGCCATCAAGTCAGTTCATATCGGATATAATTCTCAGTCAAATTCAACAAAAAGTGCCATCTTGTTTACAATAATGATAACCCATTAATAGGAATCACCAATGAACTTCCAATTCACTATATAATTCGCAAATTAATTTTGAAAATTTGAAAAGTGAAATTTCCTATTAATATGCGTAAAAAATGAAAATTCGAGTTAACATCATATATACCATTTAGCAATTTGACGTAGAGACAAGAAAGACAGGGTGCTTAAAACTAGTAAATGTCGATTAAGAACTTATTTCACATCAATTTATAAAAATGACCATTCGTTATCAGCTGAAGCCTTCTAATTAAGCGTCAACTGACATCAGTTATAACATTTTGTGCCAATGGCAATATCATCGATGTAAGAAAAAATAATTAGACATGCTTGATTGGGGAAATATATGTGTGATTTGCAAGTGTTTCTTTTGAAATATTTGATAAAATTAGCTTTTAAAAGAAACCCAGAATGCATGAATCGCATACAAAATTAAGTTTATAAAGTCTGTTTATCCTGAATTTTCTGTCTTCCCGGTTCGTTCGGACGAACGTTTCACCAGACAAGGAACGATTTCCTAGATGTCACATCTTATACAAAAAATAACCTCATTTTCTTAAAAAATACATTTTAAAATATTTGAAAATTTGTGAAGCTTTCGTATTTCTAGTTGTGCTAACCATTTTTCTCACAATTAATCATTCGAATTAATATGTCATCGAGGACTAATCGTCTACCTATTAAATGATTAATTACCTTTCACTAGCTAAAGTCGCACAGACTTTATTTTTAACAAAGCTTTTTTCCAGATGTGACAAAGTTTATTGCCTTTATAAATACTAATATATTTTTTTATAAAAGAAAACAAATGAATAATTTAAAGGAAGTTTGTAGTTAATAAAATTTTCACATTATTTAAGCAAATCTTTTTATTATTTTGTTCATAATAAATTCGGTATCTATTGGTTAATTAATCGTAGAAAACTTAGCTCTTTGTATGTTGCTGTTATTTTTAATTTAAGAAAATTTACAGGAAATTTATAAATATTTGTTTTGGGTATGAGCGAAAAAATGCATAAAATATTAAATAAAATTCATAAGCGAAACTCTTTTTGTCCAATTTTGGAAATTATAAAATATTTGATTCAATTCAAATAAAGACGAAACTAATCTAGTTGATGAATTTAATTTTAAATATTGTTCAATGGCAAGTTTACAGCAAAACATGTTTAATTTTCTATCTTTGCAGCAGTGATTCAATTTGTTTTATTGTTAATTGTATGGTGACTTGCTGGCGTCTGTGCTATTGTGCATGTATCTAATTATTTCATATTTGGTATCTAATGAATCTGCTACAGACAAATGTTGGTATAACTACAGTTATCCCTAATTAGCCATTGAATAAACACATGCTATTTACGAATTTATTCTCGGATTCCCATATTTTGATGCTGTATTACGCATTTATATAACAAATGACTTATCGATTTTATACAATTCTTCGTTTATACTTCCAAGCGTATGTAAATTATGAGACTGGTGTTTACATACAACTCGCAAAATTGACTTAAATAAGTAAAATAGTTTTAAAATAAAAATATTTCAATGTCCCCTAGTTGTCTCATGTACATTGGCATTGACTGTAATTTCTATTGCACAATTTCTAAGTAGTTCTGAAGGTTAACTTTTTTCACCTGTCGCAACATTTAGAAATTAATTTAAATAAAAAACTTTTTACTTCACGAATGGCAATAACAGTCCATGGCTGTGCTCAGCTACTAGGCAAACATTCTTGATTTTCCAGATTATTATTCGTAATGGGCTTCAATTCGCAACCCTGACAATCAGCCAATCTTACCAACATATCGCACTGAGCAGCTAATGAACTTTTAGTAATTAAAAATTTTGGAATGTTTGATAGCACTACGTTTTTCTTTAACATTCATATTTAGCATGTGTTCTATTGTATAACCAAACATTAGTACAGGATTAGGCATAAGAGATGTCACTGCTTTTTTAACTCGTCGAGAATATATTTCGGACGGTGCGTTCACTTCAAAAGGTGTATTGGAAAATATAGTTTTTAAGTTGGGTACGGCTTCATTGAATGTTTTCCGTTGCTTATAACTCATATTTTCTTGAACAAACCTTTCAGAATAGCCATTAAAACAATCAATAAAATTGCGCGGGTGGTGGTAACAATACATCAAATAAAAATTGAGAGTTTGAAGGATACACCAATCATATTACATTTAGCCAGTCGTCGAACAACACAGGCAATTACCGTCAATCACACGTACTGACGTGTTTCAACCTTCTATGATCATCATCGAAATATATATATATATATATATATATATATATATATATATATATATATATATATATATATCTTTATGCAATGCGAGCTTGTAAACAAAATTCAAGATATCAGTGTTAAAAACAAGATTATAGTATCTTTTGATGTTACGTCTTTGTTTACAAATGTTCCAATTGATGAAACCATTGACATTATAGTCAAAGCGGTAGAACACGATATATTACCATCGCCGGTGCCAGGTCACACTCTACGCAAGCTTATCTTATTATGCACGAAAGACGTACGATTTCGTTTTAATGGAAGCATCTACAAACAGACTGATGGTGTCGCAATGGGAAGCCCCTTATCTCCAGTGTTGGCTGAGATTTTTCTAGGGCACCTAGAAAATACATCATTAAAGAGTGACATAAGTAAATGTGCTCAATATATACGGTACGTGGATGATATATTTCTTGTACTTAAGAACAGGTCGCAATCACGAACATTGCTTCAAAGTTTCAACAAAGCACATAAGAATATCGGTTTCACGTCAGAGCACGAGAAAGATGACTGTCTGCCTTTCCTTGATGTACTGTTAAAGAAAGAAACTAATGGTAAATTAAACAGAACAATTTACCATAAACCAACATGGTCTGCACAGTATTTGCATTACAGCAGTTTTGTGCCATTTCAATATAAATTATCAACAGTTCGTGGTTGCTTTTCAAGAATTGACAGGTTGGTTAGTCAAGATTCTAAAGAAAATGAATATAATAAAGCAATTAACGATTTAATGTCTAATGGCTATCCCAGACAATTAATTGAATCAATTATTAAAAGGGGAATTAACCAGAAACAGACGTATTATGGGCCAGAAAAGAAAACAGTCTACCTAAACATCCCATTTAAGGGGGATGCAGTTTCCCGAATGGCACAAAAGAAAGTTGAAGCAGCATTAACACGCACATTTAATGCAGCCAAACTACGAGTGTTATTTAGGGTAACACACTTGCCTTTACCAGCAATCAAAGAGAAACAGCCGTTAATGTCGATATCAAATATTATTTACCAATATACATGCGCAAGTTGTCGATCAACTTACGTAGGCCGATCGACCAGACGGTTAATTACTCGAATGAGAGAACATTGCAACTTAAATGCCTGTTTTAAATCAAATGGTGAATACACGTCTGCTATTGCGCAACACATCATCGAAACATCGCACGTATGTTCTCCAGACGTAGCATTCAAAGTAATTACTAAATGCAAAAACAAAAGGGAGCTAGCCACATACGAAGCCTTATGGATAAACAAATTGCAGCCGGATTTATGTAAGCAGAAGAAGCACGTACAAGCATTGAGCTTGAACTGGATGTGACGCACGCAATTTGATTGGTTTCTATTTTTCACACTCTCTCTATGTTCACATATTTCTATCTTGTTTTGCTTTCCAATTTATATATAAAGATATGTTCATTAGTAGATATTTGAGAAGACCATGCGAAAGAAAATTTTCTTATATCTGATAAAATTTCTTTTTGTTTTTGCACACAGGAAGGGTACAATGAATATATATATATATATATATATATATATATATATATATATATATATATATATATATATGTATAAATATATATATATATGTATGTATATATATATATATATATATATATATATATATGGCAAGAAAACATTAAATTTGCGGCTCCCATCTCCACTAGTTTCGAATACACTGTACTTGAATGGAAATGTCGGCTGCATTATTGTTATGCAGTCCCGAACATTAAGTTTCTGCCGCTTTCATCACGTATATAGGTAGGTATTAAAATTAAGCAACTATGAGTTGCGCGGGTGGTGGCAACACATATTTCATCAACTAGGAGCTTCAAATTATCAACAATTCCATTCTATTTAACCAGTCGTCGAATAGCATAGCTAAACCACAGTCAATCACACGTACTGATGTTTTTAGACCTTCCAAGTTCGTCAGTAGAGTATGACGAAAAACTAACTAGCGACTTTCACAGCAAAATCAGCCATTTGTTAATAAACTTAGCTAGAACACTGCCAGTTTGGGTTTTGCAATTCTTCAGAGTAAATACTTTCATTCTATAGAATAGATTGTGTTTCGAATTTATCTTTTGGTAAATTCCGTTTATTTCAAAACATGGTATGAGGAATGCGATGCTGTTATTTCCAACATCCCTAATCCTTTGTTAAATAAATGAACGAAGTTTACTAATGATTGGATTGAAATTAGTGATCTATTTATGGGTATGTGTTTGCGTATATGCGTGCCTCAGTAGTTGCATATCCAAATTACTGTTTTTTTGCTGTATAATTTATGCGTGTAATCGAAAATAATCTCCCTTTCGATTCAAGATAGACTAATGCGAGGTAACAGATATTGCTGGCGAGTTGAGATCTGGAGTAAAGAAGAATGCATTTGTCCCGATGTTGTGATTACCAATTTTTCGATAAGGTTATGCTTCAATGCACGATGCATTTCACAATGGGAATTTCAAATTCCCTAAATAGATTAAAATTGATAGTATAATATTAATGAAGGTGTACTTTAGCATCAATAAATTTACTAGTTTGTCGAGTACGCTAGCATGAACTTTCATGCCGATAATGTTTGCAATATTTGCATTGTAAAATATCTATCAGTACGATGCTCAAACATATAAAAGAAAACCACATACAAGTACGACCCCTCAATTACGCTGTACCTGTGAGTTCGTATTGATAGCCGGATTTCCGAGGTCATATAGATTATATTGATTTTACTCAGTCACACATTGGCCTGTTTGCCGTTGTGCTCAGCTGACTTCCGTAGATGGTAAAAATGCGTCAGTACCTTTGCCTGATAGCAATTCAAACAAGATGTGTATCTGTTTCAGAAATAAGTTGTGTTCATCACAATTCCAGAAAAAAATCATTTGGTAATTTTTTTTTCTGCATCATTCAAAATTCTACCGACATTAATATATGTGATTATTGCTGCATTGAATTTTTTCTATGCTTTGACTTTGTTACGCAGAGGAAGGCCCAAAAATACATACTGCTTAAAACACAATTCTTCTTTTGGAAAGCAATATTGCTAATAAACTAATACGTTTTTTAAACCTTAAAAAGTTTAACAAAGAAATGATTTTACCGAATTTAATTTCCAATTTTAACATCACTGGTCCTATTTTGGTAATATAATTTAATTTCTCGTTATAATTGCCCGTTAATAGTCTCATTTAAACTTTAATGTATATAATAATTTTAAGAACAGTTAAAATACTTAGATACTGTTTGTTGCAGAAAACTAATATAGAAGCAATTTTGTATTAGTTCAAATATGACCAGAAGGATAAAACAAAGACAGTCTGAATGAAAAACATAATCTCATCGGCACAATCATTTCGTGCTTACTGACGACTCATCAGTTGGAGTCCGTATTACGCCCTATACCAACTATAAATTTTGATGAGGAATGTAGGGCAAAATAAAAGTGCAAACTTTATACGAATGTGTCTACCATCAGTAATGGGGCAAACTTCATATAATATCTTCGACAGTGCAACTTCAAGCCAAATCACTATGTAAAATATACTACGAGCCTGTAATAGATAATAACATTATAATTTCCGAGCCGGTATTCGATAACAATGCTATGATTACCGCATAGATACATGGTACCAAAATTATGGTAGTTGAATCGGTGCATGTTGCCAACACAATGGGTTTCAAAATGTACTTAATTTCACGAAAATTGAGAATTACAATTATTTCTGAACACCTGTTACTCCAGCAAATCCATACACACTGTTTTTGATTAATACCAGTTATCACCTTTCGCCCTAATCATGACATCATTTAATTAAACATATAACGGTAAGATACTGTTTGTGGCGAAGAGCTAATATTTATGAAACTGTGTATTAGCTTTTGTGCAATTAGTTACAAATTATTTCAGTATTGACCAGAAGGATACACCAAAGACAGCATGAACGGAAAGTATAATCTTATGCACATATGTTTCGTGCTTACTGGCGACTCATCAGTAACTAAAATACATTATATAGACCCAGAAAAGCTTCTGTCGGTATTATTTCATTCCAATTTGTTGTATTAAGTTAAAAAGCATTACGTCATTTGGATCTGCAACTCAACTAAAATAAATTTATACCTGTTCTCTTCACCCTTTAACGCAATGAATGATTATTTCGATTATCTAAATGGTTGCGTAAAAAAATGCGTGAATGTTTTGATTCCGATTGTATTGAATCTCTGAAGTCTGCATTCCTGCCAAATAGGTAATTGTAACTCCTAAGCTAAGTTACGTCATTTAACACGTGGAATTACGGAAGAATTTTTTATTGCCCATTAGGCAGTTTTCCTTGATGAGAAATCGTCGGAACATGTGATTGGAAGTAGTTCCGCCTTTTTGCGACTGCTTATAACAGGTGATCAAACTTTAAAATTAGTCTGCAAATTTAATGTATGTATACATTTTATCACCCGTATAGACAATGGTAACTGCTTTGACCAACTTCAATGAATATGATGGCGATTATAAACTATTTATGCAGCACAGATTTTAGTGACTTAGAATGTGCTGCCAAATTGTACAGTGTAAGTGGGAAAACTTCATTTTACTTTAAATAATACATTCTTTGCGGGCTGATAATCAATATTTGTGCATATATTTTGCTTTGATTATAAAAAGGACGATCGTACCGTTTCACTGTATGAAATAAACAGTAGCATTGAAGCGCTCTGCAACTGACAAAAAATGAATTGGAGTTTAGATTAAGTGCGTGAACATGAACTAAATAATTCTCATTTTCTACTCAGTGAATGATTTCTTTATTCTGAAGCATGGCGCTTTCTGTATCACACAATTTTAAAACAGTTTAAAGAATTACCGAATTGTGATTTGTCGTCAGGTTAAACAAAGTACTTTCTTGACATCAAATATATAAATTCATTTTATTGCATAGATAAAATATCTTTATTCTGCGCTAGTTAGTTATGTACTTCATCTTCACTCTTTTTAGTGCATGAGCTGAGGTTTGCTATTTGTAGTGCTGCTATAAGAATGATACCCACGAGACTTCATAACCTAACTGAATTTTCAATAATCACAGGCTGAACGTTCTGCAATTTGAACATTGACATGAATGTGTATAGCAAGAATCATTAAAAAAATGTCAATCGGCAAGTTCTTTCAATTACTGAATCGATTACAGATGAGACACTGAAATCGCGACACGAATGAGAATGTACCTTTTCGGTACAATAATGTTGGTATCGGTTACTAACATAATAGCCATAGTGTTAGTATCCTTTACAGACTCGGTATATATATTATATAGTGTGAGTTAGCATTGAAGTCGCATTGTCGTAGACTTTATACGATGTTAGCTTCACTATTGCAGGTTTACACATTCGTCTAGGAGATTGTACTGTCCTATTATTCCACATTCTTTGACCAAATATATAGTGGTTAAAGGGCGTAATACCGGCTCCTACTGATAAGTCGCCAGTAAGCACGAAACGAATGTGCATGAGATTATACATTCCGTTCATGCTGCCTTTGGTTTATCCTTCTGGTCACAACTGAACTAATTTGTTACTAGGTTTGCAACACCTAATACATACTTGCATATATATTAGTTCTTCGCAAAACAAACAGTATTTAATGTGCACTACAACATTTATATATTCTTGGATTTGTAGAACTAAAATATATTTTCCCGATCCATGTTGTGCACAATCTAGCATGTTCCCATCTCCTCTTTTGGGTAGATAGTCAGTCCACCACTCATCATACCAGTTAAGGTAAACAAATATTACAAGTGTGGAATTTCATTCAAATCGCTGCATTTATAATTGTGACTGGTTAATCTCATAACACTGGTTGACGTTTCACTCAACGCATATGTTTGTTTTCGAGTTTGGTGGGAGAATGTGGGAAAACTGAACTGTGCAATCTACTATTCGAATGCATATACAAGCAGTAGAGGATTCAACTTCATATAAAGGCTTTGAAAATGCAATGTTCAAGCCAACTTACAATATGTAATATATATACCGAGCCTGTAAAGGATACCAAAACTATGATTGCTCAGTTGGTACTTGGTACCAATACAATGGTGTTCAAGATATGATAAATTTAAGCAAAATTTTTAATTACATCTACTTCTAAACAACTTATACTGCAGAAAATCCGTACACTTTGTTCTTGATCGATATCAGTATTCAAATTTAGCGGTAAACACTACATTATGCAATTAAATATATAAGAGTTATATACTGTTTGCTACGGAGTAATAATATTTATTCAATTGTGTATTAGGTATTGCGCACCTAGAAACAAACTAGTTAAAATAGAACTAAAATAATAAGCCAAAGTCAGGATGAACAGAATTTTTAGGGCGTAATACCGGCTCCTACTGATAAGTCACCAGTAATCACGAAGCGAATGTGCACGAAATCCGGAAAATGTTTATGAGTTTCTAGAAACAAATAGTTTTGGATATATTATAAGATAAAGCTCAGCTACCTAAATAAACGCTGCTCTTTAGAGAGCAATTTAGAAATACGAAGCTTGTTTGGATCTACAAAACTATTTCTGAAATTACGGTTTTGCATCAGTCATTCATGAAAACTTTGGCTTACCCCTCCGTTTCCAATGTGAGCCACCTTGTTACTAGATACGCCAGGTTTATTGGCGCAAATTTTAAAAAAAATGCACTTTTCTTGAGGATAAATAGAGTTGTGGTGGTAACATTTGCGACTGTTTTGGTTATCCCAATGAATATAAAGAAAAATATTCATTTAAACGAACATTGGTTGCGCGGGCGGTAATAATTATTATAATCAGGTTGCACCTGACCCATACATATGTCAGGATAAACTAAGAATTGTATAGTGTAGAAAAGGCAATTCATCCAGTAGACCGGTTTCGTTCTTATTGGAACTCATCACGTACTGGCCAGAATTTTCTGCTAACAGGGCTCTAACCTGTGCACGTCTGCTTCAGTCGAATCTGGTTCTCTAACCACTGAGCCACCCTGCCGCACACTACACACAATTTTCAATCATATACTAATTAACGTTACTCGGTTAGTCTTTTTCTCTTTAGGTGGAGCTTATATGGCATCCATTTAGACCCAAAGTTCCAACTAGCCATAATCCAATCTGTCAAGTTTGCTTCGAATTTCACGATGATATCCGCTGCGCCACCCTGGCGCGCACCACACCGAATTTGCAGTTATATACCAAGTTATGTTTTTTGTGTATTTCTCCTTCATCTAGAGCTAGTGCGGCATATCTTTAGACACATAGTTCCAATTGGCTATTCCAATCCATCATTATAAAACCGACACCACGCTGCCTTGGGAAGTGGTCCTAAATTTAATAATTTCATATAATTAAACGACAAATGATTGCGCGGGTGGTGATAACTATTCCTTAAATGCGCAGTATTGCGCAGTGAATAGAGATAGCCAATCCGAAGCAGGCTTGCCCAGGTTCTAGCCCTCTCTGCGTCAAATTCTGGATAGGACATGAAGAGTTCTCAATAAGGTCACACGCGATTTACATTGCTACCTTCTACAACGCTTAGTATATACTGCAAAATGTATAAATCATGGAATTGGTGTCTATATCAAGCTCGCAAACTTGATTTAAACAACTGATATCGCGAACCGGGCAATCAATGACTATTCAAGTATATTCTTAATTTGTAAATCATTTCATAATTAAAATAGTATGTTTCAAAGATTTTTTAAATTGACTAAATTTATTTTATAATTTCTTTTAATAAGGGTCAAAATGAATATGTTCCTGATATGTTTCGCGTGAGTTACAATAATTGCATTTCCTTTCGATTTATTTTTAACTAAAAATTGACCGTGTAAAGTGTTGCTTTCTGGCGTCAAATAGTTAGTGGTATCCCAGGTATTTGGACGACCTAGCTAACTCAATGAATGCAGCAGTTCTTCATAAGAATCGCACGTTAAAATGTCTCAATTTGGAGTATGACGTCTATAAGCAATAGGTGTTTGCATTTTTCAGTTTGGTCTGCAAATTCCCTGGTATAAAACATTCGAACGGCCAGACATATTTTTTAAATAGACGCTGCACTGTCAGGTGTTAGAACTTGAAATTAGGAAAGGCTTGCGCTTGGCATCTATAGTTTAAGTTGCGTATAATCAGAAAAGGGATTATAGAATTGATAAAATGCTAGCAAGCATTATTATAGAAAATTGTATTCACTTAAAATTGATTCATAGGATGTTATTATGACTGACCATCTGAGCTGTGTTGTAAATTAAATAAGTCCCCGGTGTGTAATTAATACATATTGCCCTTTCGATGTGCAGAAAGAAGATTAAATTTTATCATATACAATAACCATTTCTTTCTCATATTTTGCTTAAGTATCTACAAATGTTATCTCTTTATATATATATATATATATATATATATATATATATATATATATACATTGAAAGGCCAATCAAAATAGAAAAATGTACACGTGGTGACAGAGTAAAGTAAGAGAACAACCAGGCAATTGGTGCGTCACCTCCAAAAATTGATAGATGTTTCCCATATTTTACTCTCTCTCCACGTTTTCTTAGATGCTTGAGAAGAAAATGCAAAAGAAACAGTTCTTATACCTGATAAAATTTCTTTTTATTTTTTCACATGGAAAGGATACTATGAAATTTATTAAAGCTCGCATTCCAAAAGTATAATTAATATTCAATTGAGCGATTGTGGTTTACTAATGAATCCATTTTATCGGTTATTGCATACAAATACTTTCGTTTTCTCTTTAGGCAACTTGATGCTTAATTACATTTATGCCACTCTCTGGAAACTGTTCGGGATATGCTAACGTAACATTGAATGTTCTTTAGGTTGTGCGTACTTTCTGGCAGAAATGATAATTTATATATGGCTATTAGGTGACCAAGATAACAGAATTAACATATCTGTTATTTATAGTAAACAGTAGGTCATCATAATAGTTAAAGCTGTTACAGTTTAAAATAAGTGAACAGTTTGAGCGTTATTATTTGTTCTCCTAATTTATTTTAAAGTTCTGTGGATAAAGTCACTAGATCCTGATTTATGCGAACAGAAAAAGCATTTGTGCGCATTCAGCCTGAATATTAAAATGATTCTCACAAATGTTTGGTCGTTCCCTTATTTCACACTATCCTCGTTCAATATATATATATATATATATATATATATATATATATATGATAGAATTTATGTTTATCTTTTTACACGGAAATGACACTACCAAAGCAAATTTATTACCAAGAATTTTGCAATCATCGCAATTAAAGATATTATAAACAACTACGCTCATATAAATGAAAAATTTACGCCTTAAAAATACATCCAACAAAACGAGATATTTAAAATTAATAATTGCAACAAAACTTTTTTATGAATACTGAATGCGAAAACTTACCACGGTAAACTTGCCAAACAGTGAAAAAATAACGAATAGTCGCAGTGTTGTAACGCTGGAGAAATTTTAGAATGGAATCTGATTCTTGCAAAAAGATACAGAATAAGGCAATTAGCTAATCAGCTTACAGTATATGATTATGATATTATTCTTTAAGCCACTATTTACGATGTATCCATGGAAGATATCATAAAGGAACAATTCAAGTTCAAATGAGACAGTAGGCGATAGGAAAATTTAAGAGCCGTGTTGAAACACAAATATTTCGAATCTTTTGAAAGATAAGGAGACTTATTAGAGCTTCATGGACTGGTTCTTAGATTAAATCATAAATTTCTGAAGACAACTGTTAGGAAATCATAATATTGGCGAACATTGTACCACTATAAAGTAAACCAAACACAAATATAGCTGCATCGGTATCATTTCTTCCAGTTGGAACAATAACACCCATGGTTAACGCACGCAGCATAAACCGATTTTGTTCGATTAGTAATTACTACTGCACATAAGACGTAGAATTAATAATCGCTTATTTAAGAGATTTTAGTGCTAGAAAAAGAACAGGACTAAAACTTGTTATGAAAAAGACATTCTCGTAGAAATAGTTATATACATTTTGTTGCGGAGACTTTTTATCAGCTATTGTATACATAGTCTGCAGCCATCATAGGTAATGTGATTAAATTAAAATTTCCCCGCATTTCCGGTCACCATTGCCAACCACAAGGATCATAAATTAGCTAGTACTAAAAATTGAAACTTGTAATTTTCATATTTTAGCGAGACATCAATGTGTGTATGAGAAACTGTATTAGATCTCTTCTAGCATTAGATTTATTTAATTATCAAAAGAAACTAGATCTATGAAGAAAATTGAGCAGTTTTATTTTATAAAATTATACTGAAACCATAATAAACCATACAATAGTACAATAAGCAATTCCCCTTTAAGAGATACTTTTCGTTGCCCAGCGCTGTCATCTTTCAAGTTGTTTACGAGTTAGCCTATTTCGAGACAATTGATAGTACTCGTAGGTGGGTAAAAATTTGGCTCCTTTACGTTTCTAGTTGCACAGCCTGTTGTCTGTCTCACTGGTGCCGTCACTCTGAAGTCATCTACAATTATAATTTCTAGCGAAAATGCTGTTGAATCAAGTTATTCAAAATTTCCCCGACGTTTCTATGCTTCATTTCCAGTTTCTGTTGTTAAAATATTGAACTATATATTTTTCATTCAATTTGATCAGATGAAAATGGACAGAATACTTGCAAAATTGCGCATTGACGTACCAGAACTTGTTCCTCAACAGGGTACGTTTTTAACAATTGTTTACATAGACTACAAATTCAAAATTGGATTAACATATATAATGTAAAAGGGAAAAATAAAATAAAAAGAAATTTATTCTAGGCCGTTTCACGTTATGTGAATTCATGCCAATTCATAGTTTATTTAATTGGTCAATAAACGCAAAATTACAACACACGAGCCATCAGTAATACGAAATTTACTAAAAAGTCGCACAACATATTGAATGGTTAAATAGTTTATGGTATTATTTTTTATTTTAATTAAATAGTAATGCCGTCCGCGCAATCGATTACCGTCTAAATAAAATGTATAATTTATAATCGAAAAACCTATAGCCCATTTCTGTCATTTATAGCTTAAATTTAAATAATAACGACCAATAATTTTTAAAAAAATAACAAACTTACAGATGATTCAACTCTAAGCGATTGAATGGAGATTCTCGCATGTCGCTATAATTTTACATTTTAGCACGTAGCAACGCACCAAATTGGAATAGTTATTACAATCAAACAGAAAATCGGCTGATAACACAATAAAATTCTTCGTATTTATTGATCCAAAAATGGTAACGATGCGATAACTACTGGGCGTGTTCTATGGGATAAACTATTCAAATTCATGTTAGACCAAATTTAGTTGACAACTGCAACAAAACTTCTTCATTTATTTGACACAACGCTTACAAACTATAACCCAAAACGAAGCGCATTTATGTGTATGTTCAAATAATAAAACAAATTATTATTTTCAAAACTGTTAGCTGTGGCATTCTTCCTCCGCAGTGAAATAAACAAAAGAATGGTGTATAATCTAATTATAAATTGGTGACTTTCGTGTGTGCGCATCTAATCTGATTCCTGTGTTGTTTTTCATATGAAATTAACAAAAAGTAAGTAGTTTAACTCTAGATGGTATCTGGTGGAAAATGGCATTTTGACTCTGTTGCATCACTGTGTAATCGAAGTATTGTTATGCTTAGAACTTGCCAGCGTTTTTAAACTTGAACTGTTACTTGGAATGCGTTTTCTTCTGCCTGCCGATTGAGAATAAATAATTTTTTTAAATTATAATTATCTGCTAAAATATTTTATTGTAGAAATAACAATGTTTAGACAGTTTTGAAATATCTAAAAATGCTCAGATTTAGTTTTTCTTACTTGAATAGAGGTTTTGTTGCGGAGTTATATGTATCTACAACTCTACTACAATCTGCGACAGGTTATGGACCACTGTAAATGTTGAAAACTCCCCATAAAATACGAATAGAGAATTTTTTGAACATTTTAAGTTTCCGCTAGGTTTTTAAACAACTTTTATGCGAACATTTCTTCAATAATTGTTTAGAAATTTCTTTGTTCTGTTTTAGTGTTTCAGGTATTCTTTATTTACATTGGTAATGAGTTTTTGCCATTTCTTCTGAAAGCACATGGTAAGATTGAGCCTGGATTATATTGATCCAAATATGATTGTACATGTATTCACTAAAGTACCTTTTTATTTTTACACTCATTTCTCTTTCCAAAGACTTATATAACGAGAAGAAGCTTGGTTCAAGACTACTTCTATGTTTTAATCAGTTACCCATGTTACGAAATTTTTCAAACATTCCGAGTACACTACCGAATTTAGTTAGGACTGCAAGCTGCCCTTCCGACAAATTTAAATAAAGCTATTTTTATTCATCATTTTTTCTGTAAATCAATAAGTAGAAGCTGCAATTTCGAGGATGCCGTGCATATACCCAAAGCCTTAGGAAGTCAAGCCTAAAGGAGAAATTTGAAAGGATTTTAGAGGGTAGTTTACAGGGTCAACCCGGCTGCTCTCATCTTAGTGATTCTATAAGCGCGGATCTGGAATTGGAGAAGCGCTCATTAGATAAAAGAGAAAGATCTTATGCAAAAGATAGCAACAACGCCAGTCTCAAGGATAAGTATTGTTACATCCGTCTAGATAACTACAGGCTAGACACCCATAGAAAGCCAACATTCATGAGTATTTTATGACAGATGATACGCGAAAGCTTTTGGTATAGATATCTCCCAGGAATAATAAATAGTGCATTTTTGTTACAGCTGCCAGATAGATTAAAAGCCACACTGGACGGCTTTAAAATATTAGATTTACTGTGGCTGAAGAAACTGAAAGGACTGGATAAGATGTATAGTCAATGAGAACCACAAATAAATAACATTATAGCAGTCTTGTAACTAGTGCAGGAAATATGAAAGATTTCAGAAATTATTCTTACTATGCGGGATGATATTCAAAAAAACCAACATAGGATCAGAAAAATAAAAAAGGAAGGTTTAAAATCTTTTGTCAGAACGAGCATTCCAAGTGCAATGGAGAGCAGACTTTCAAGAGGTGTGACCGGCCCTCTTACTGGTGCTTGGCACACCGTGAATATGGACGGCGTGCAAAGTGCCATGAAGAGGACTGCTCTTTTCCGTAATTAGAAAGGCACAGATAGAGAGTAAGCATACTTCTAGTTGAGGAAAAGATCTGGAAATGCCTAGGACCCCCACTGTTTGGAGCCATAGGAGCGTTGAAATAGGAAGGCTCCAATGTGTGCCAAATAAATTGATACTGAAGCTATTCTGATGGTCAGGCTTGGTAGCGTCAAATGAAATATAGCAAACAAAAACAGCCGACAATGCATTAAGATTTTGATAAATTTTTCTGACTTTACATAAAAAGATTCTTCAAACGAGAGGACTTAGGTGGAGCAAATGTCTTGATTGTCACGGACGCAGAAGTGAGTATTATTAGATCAGACGAGATGGGCATAGATTTTTCTGCATGTGGTTATCGCCTATGGGCCACCTATATGGATAAAGGTGATAAAAAAACTGTTGGTGACATGAGAACTGAAGTCGTCCTTCATGTATAATTTCCTGGTGTCTGATGTAAAAGACAATGTAATCAAGATCGACGTTTTATTCTTCTTTAATCTGTCATTATACCCCAAAACTCGTGTTATTAGAGTAGGCACGAAGGGATGTTGCAAACTAAGATGGATATCTCACTTGTTAGGCTATTGTGCTTGCCCCAACTAGCTGTCGTTGAAGATTTAATTAATGATGATGAATAAAAATATATTTCGACTTTTTATTACCGAACTCAATAGTTTCAGATCAAAAAAGGAGCACCAATATTGCTTGGTGGCACCGTTAACCTGTTTACCCAAACCTCAGCAATTTGTACAACACAAGCATTGTATCAATATAGAGGAATTCCAGCGATTGTAAGTAGAACGAAATTGCAGAAAATCAGGTTCAAACATAGCGTTCCAATGGTGGTGGTTTCCAAGCCTGAACCAGAATAATGGAGGGTCTTTAGGAAGTATGTGCTATTGAGCTCGTTGACTAAAGTTCATTTTTATCCACCTTATTGGTGCATTTTTCTTCGCGATGCCTTAAGGTATGAGGTTAATAAAACGATAAACCTGCAGAAAGTGTACTATCAAGTATCCATATTAGAAGGGTCAGTAACATGCATCACGATCAGATTTCCTGGCTCAGTGGTTAGGACACCAGATTCCGAAGCAGACGTGTCCAGGTTCGAGTCCTGTCCGCGGCAAATTCTGGCCAGTACTTGATGAGTTCCCAATAAGGACGAAACCGGTTTGCTCGATGAATTGCCTTTTCTACACTATAAAATTTTTAGTTTAAACTGCCTTATGTAATAAAATGTTGCAATCCTTATAACATTTTAATTGGTGTACAATGATTTATTATTTTGGCGGTCGTTGTGCGGTCAAGGAATGATTAAGTGAGAAAAGGCATTGGATTTCAAAAGGACTAAAGAAAAATTTCAACCGCCAGCTGATTTGGAATTAACAACTATACAACAGGATTTTGCCATAACCCTCCAATCATAAGAAGCATAAAATATTCACGATATGCCGATGCTTTACTGCCGCATAAATATGATATTTAAAGAATTTATCCAATACATAATTCTATTAACCTCCCCGTTTGAAGCTTTTAGAAAACTGCATATGATGGAAAGTTGACGGCTAGAGACGAAAGTAATCGAGGCTGTGGAGAAAGACTTAAGTAAAAATAGCATCATTATAAAGCCGCCTATACACTGAGGTACAAAACGCCCACGGTAGAATAGATAGTTAAACACTGTTTTTTGCGAAGAACTAATATATATTCAAGTATGTATTAGGTTTTGCGAACCTAGTAACAAATTAGTTCAGTTGTGACCAGAAGGATAAACCAAAGGCAGCATGAACGGAAAGTATAATCTCATGCACATTCGTTTCGTGCTTACTGGCGACTCATCGTAGGAGCCGGTATTGCCCAACTATATAGAAGTGGAATAATAGGACGGTACAATGTCCTAGACGAATTGTGATTTATACTTTACCATAATGCAAGTGTGTTGTTAAATTTAAGATTACTTTACGCAATTTAAGGACCACTAAATATGAAAATCGTGTTAGAAACTGTTTAAATCAAGTAAACAGACCGTTAATTATACGTGTAGACACGCCTCGAATTTCCATGCATATAAACAAAGCATGAAAGTTATAAGAATAGCGGCACTCAAAATAAGTCAGAAATATAACTTCAGAAAGCTGGAATTCTATTGCATATTGCCTTTTTTTGTTTTTATTTAGTTACACTGAGTTACTTCGTTGATCATACGGATTTTGAAGGCGTCATTCCGATAAAAGAATTTATCAGTTACTACGATACACCGTACGATATTGTCTTACAAAGTGGTAAGTTATTCCCGTTTTATGGTCCTCAGTATATTTAAATAGGAATACTATATGAAAATCAATAATCATCTACCTTTGCCGATGTTTTTCTATAGTAGACCTTCACATAGTTGTGTTGCTTCCTTGAACAGGGATGAAGCAAAATACAAAATTTATATATATATATATATATATATATATATATATATATACTATATATATAACGTTTTATTTAAAACAATCATTTACAGCCATGAATTTTAAAAATTCATTATATATTGTGCATATAAGAAAATTAATAATAACATTTTATTTGGCAACTAAGGCCATTTGATCCAATAATTGAACAGATCATGGTACAAATAGAAAGCAGGATTATGTATAAATGAGTGAAACAATGACTAGCAATTGTTTATCCGTCAGAATAGCAATGGGGTTGGGACAAGATGGGCAGCCTCATGTAGACACAAAAAAGCTAACTTTGACTTGGATAATATCGACTACAATGCAATCTTAAACATTTCGGTATCTCCATTTTCAGCAGAATTCAGAATTGCAATTTAGTGCAGCATTATTTCTGTAACAATCTAGACGGTGAAAACACGAGGCAGCAAACAGCAAACCGTGATGTCTTCGTAGCAATGAGTTATATTGAACATAAACTTGTTTCGCCTAAATGGAGAAACAGTACTTAAGAAATTATTTAAAAAATTATAGTAAGAATTGTGTATTAGGTGTTGCGCGCCTAGTAACAATTTAGTTAAAATATGACCAGAAAGATAAAACAAAGATAACTCGAACATTTGTTTCGTGCTTAATGAAGACTCGTCAGTCGGAGTCGGTTTTACGCCCAATGCCCACTATATATTCAGGTGAGGAATGTAGAACAATTGGACGATACAATCTCCTTTACGAATGTGTATACCTTCAGTAATGGAGCTAACTTCCTATAAAGTCTTCGACAATGTTAGTTCAAAGCCAATGCACTTTATATAATATAAACCGAGCCTGTAAAGCGTGCCAACACTCCGCAACAAACAGCATCTTATTAGTACAGATCGTTCAAATAGAAAAAAACTTAGCTTAACCTCATTTCGTATGAAGTTAAAACATAAACTGGCGAGTAAACTTCGTTCCTAACGCCTATGCATTTCTAGGAGCCGGTATTTAGCTTTGGCCGTGTAATTATCGAAGAATGGACGAAACAATTTAAACAAATTTCTACATATTAGAGACATATTCAGGCCTACTTCATATATATTTTTTCAATTAGACTCACATTATGTGAACTAAATGAAAATGCTGCAAAGGGTGTCAACAGCACTATTTTCGATATATGAAAATTGTTATCAAAAAGAGGAATTACAACTTTTCTGAATACATGCTACTCGAGTGAAGGCCTAATACTCTGGCTTTGAATGGCAGCTGTCGTCACATTTTCGTGGTCATCATGTGATCACTCATTGAAAAGTCTATTTATGCATTTTTGGCCGCGAAACCTAGCATGCAATTATGCGTTTGGTAAATGTGCTAATTTGACGAATGTTTCATTAACACGCACATGCCTAAGAGATTTTGTCGTCTTTTTTTCAAGACAACTCGACAAAGAATATGATTCATTTAGGGCGTGATGCCTGTTCTTAATAATGAATGCGTCAAAGAGAATACGCTTTTAATGTGGGACGTAACTCGCCATATATTTCTGTCCCTCTATGACATAAATTGCTACTAGGTGTTGTATACCCAATGCATATAGACGGAAATAATTAAATGAGCGCGAATATACGCACGAATAGTTAGGCTAAAAAATATATCTAACCTTAAATTTGTGTCAGGAATTGAAAAGTAGATAGTCTAATTTTGAAGCTTGGAGTGGAAATCAGCTACAAAAATCAGTACAAGCCTGGTCGTAGCTACAATCACATGAACGGCAAAACGGTTCCGGCAATATATACACCGAAAATAAATTATGTTGTCAATAGTAATTTGCTTTCCGAAACTGCCAACTGCATGTAAAACAGATGAAATGATTTGAGAACCTAGAGCTGCAAAATAATCCTTATCCATAGAGCAGAATTAAATAAGCCTTTCCACAGAACCCTGTTTTCCGCTAAATTCACGCTAAGTTTCGTCCATGCGAGTGTCTCTTGGCTTGTAAATTTATTCTGCAGCGTGCTCAATTGATCAATATTGCGAACAATATCTGTCTAATAGATTTGGGTGCCTGTCAAGTGGGATTTAAACAATAATTGATTGCGCGGGTGGTGGTAACAATTCTTTAAATCAAGTTTGCGAGCTTGAAGTAAACACCAATCCCATTGTATTTAACCAGTCGTCGAAATTTTGTTGCGGTGTGTACAATTCAATTAATTCAATGCCGCGTTTTGCGTACGCGGGTAATAGTTGTACACGGGCTGTTACACAAAGATCCGATTCTTCAAACTTTCCGATTTTGTTTTGTCTTTGATCGGGTTGAATTCTTCTTTTTTCAACTGGAAATGCGGTTCTATCCCATCTTTGTTTACTGGCGACGTTTCGGTGCCTACTTTCCAGCACCATCCTCAGGCAACACAATACTGACTCACAATAGCAGATTTAAGCAAATGTGGTAACCTCGTTCCAAAACCATTCTATTTATATATAATTGATTCAACAGTATTTTTAATCATAGAATTTGTCTCAGTAACTAAACTCAATATATAACTATTTATAATTAGCAGACAAATCATTACCTCATGCACATTCGTTTCGTGCTTACTGGCGACTCATCAGTAGGAGCCGGTATTACGCCCTTTAACCACTATATATTTGGTAGAAGAATGTGGAATAATAGGACGGTACAATCTCCTAGACGAATGTGTAAACCTGTAATAGTGAAGCTAACATAATCTAAGGTCAACGACAATGCGACTTCAATGCTAACTCACACTATATAATATATATACCGAGTCTGTAAAGGATACTAACACTATGGCTATTGTGTTAGTAACTGATACCTTTTTTGAAATCGATGAGTACCGGATACTAACACTATGGTTTCCGAGTCGGTACATGATACCAACCTGATGGATATAAATTTATGCTAAAACTCACCCAAATTGAGAATTACAACAATTTCCGAACACCTGTTACTCCAGTTAAACCATACACTCTGGCCTTCATCGATATCAGTTATCACATTTCGCGGTAAGCATGACATCATTCAATTCAATATATTACAGTTAAATACTGTTTGTTGCGAAGAACTAATATATATGCAAGTAAGCACGAAACGAATGTGCATGAGATTATACTTTCCGTTCATGCTGCCTTTGGTTTATCCTTCTGGTCACAATTGAACTAATTTGTTACTAGGTTCTGGAAACCTAATAAACCAGAAATAATTGCATAAGACTATTTACTCATATGACTAAAATAATTCATTATATCTATATACATATATATCTAAATATAATATCGTAACACCTTTATATATATACATATATATATATATATATATATATATATATATATATATACATATATATATATATATATATATGTATATGTATATATATTTAGAAGAAGGAACCATTGGTAATTGTTAAACATGAATATTTTCTATTCTTACTATATATTTATTACGTTAGTCACACCTTATATCAATATATAAAATACATGTGAATATGTATAAAAACATATATATAGATATAAGCAATACCCAGTAGTGTAGTCAACATCTAATCTATATATATATATATATATATATATATATATATATATATATATATATATATATATATATATATATATATATATATATATATACATTAGTAATAAATATTTATTATGTTAGTCTCACCTTATATTAATATATAAAATACATATCAATATGTATAAAAACATATATATATATATATACAACTGTGTGAGTCCAATATCTCTAATCATTTATATATGTATATATATATATATATATATATATATATATATATATATATATATATATATACGTTTTCATATTTCTAATAAATTATTATTTTTCTCTTTTCTTCCTGTTTTTTTGACCAATTAATCAAATTGTATATTTATTTATTCACACCTTATATAAATATATAAAATACATATAAATATGTATAAAAACATATATATAAATATAAGCAACAGTGTGAGTTAAATGTCTTGTATATATAATTATATATATGTGTATATATGTATATATATTTATTTTTTTTATTATTTTTTTTAACCATCTTAAATAAATATTTAATTTTAATGGTAATGTATAAAATGATTAATGTCCGTTTATATATATATATATATATAATAAACCTATTTATCTACCGATAGGCCTACCTATATATCCGTCTATCTATCACATTTTGAATTTCTCTTAAATGGATACATTATAGCTGTTAATAATGGATATCTTCTCTAGGGCTAACGTATTATTCATTTATTAATATATTCCTACCTTACATAAATATATAAAATATAAGCAACAGTCTCTTATTTAATGTCCTATATACTAACCCTTGCTAAATCTGTATACCCTCTTCTGGAACATTATTATTGAGAAAGATAAGTATATAGGAATTGATATTGGTACAGTTCATTCGCAATCAGTTCTCTGTAATCGAGGTTTTTTACTTAGGTTCCCACTTAATTCAGGTTCCGCAGCCTCCCGTTTTCTGACCGTAGAAAATGCTTCATTAAATATTGGGCCCAATGATTTTTCTACCGTTGTTACATTCATTACACCTTTTCCTGATTTTATTTCAATTGACTCTCTAATAAGTCTAGTTAATCTGTTGCGGTTGCATAACGCGATGCGTTTACATCCTTCCCAGTCTATTTCATGACCCGTTTCCTTCGAATGCCTAGCTAGGTCTGATCTTTGAATGTGTCCATATTTGCAGGCTGTCTTGTGTTCACCTCTACGAACCTTTATAGGTCACATGGTTTCGCCTATATAACATATATATATATATATATATATATATATATATATATATATATATAGTTTAGTTATGTTGTTCGACGACTGGTTAAATACAATGGGATTGGTGTTTACTTCAAGCTCGCAAACTTGATTTAAAGAATTGTCAAGTGGGATGTTTAACTGGCTTTCTCAAATCGCGCCCTAACCATTTTAATTTTTGTTACATAACAAGGAGTGACAGTGATTACTAATCAAAATGCGGTCTAATATAACTGGTCGGCTGTTACTTATTTGTCTTGATTAATTCCCTCTACGGCTCAGCTTGTAATTATCTAAGCCAAACTGAACAAATACACCTGACCCATTAATTACTTACATTTTGTCAGTATAAACTAAGAATTGTATAGTGTAGAATAGGCAATGTTCGCTAAATTATATGAATAAATACATCTATTTAAAAGGCATTCCTGGCGCTGGCAGTTTTTGCCGGGCATCATAAATGTCTCCGCATCAGCTCGCCTCACTCAACGACCCGTGATTTTGTGCATAGTAAAATAGACGGGTATTTCCAGCGGTAGTTTATCATCTGAAATTCTAGGCAGAAGCCAAATGGACTATCTAATTCATTTTCTAACCCTTGAAAAAGGCACAAAAATTATTAGCTTTTACGCTTAGGAAACGCACGTTATGTTTTGCAATCTGCAATCCTAATTCGCTGCTAGGCATGTTTTTGGCAACCAACACAATTTGATTTACATACGAAAATGTTTTTCCCTTAACTAGTCTTTGATAAAAGTTGTACTTTCCATGAGCCTACACGTAGCATTTATCAAGAACAAAATTTAAGATACAGCCAGTTCCATTCAACCTCTCTTTCATATGTAATTGTCATTGAACCTTGTCATGAAATGCTGGTATAGTTGGTTATGCCACTGCCTGCGAAGACCGCCTAAACATGCTGCTCACCGGGCTACCGAGGTAACTGCGGTGGATGGCTGGAACTAAAACAGTAATAGACAAGTAATCCAGTAATCGGATCGTGTTATTAGCGATGTGGGTTACTTTATCATGCCACACCATGCACTCACTAACAAAAAGGCATGTGGTTGTGAAAAATTTGTGGAAATCTAGCATCAAACAAGTTCCTGCGAGAGGTCTATTTAATTCTTCCGTGTTTCTATGGGTATTAGTCAAATTTATTGTTCTGTATACGTTGATCTCCGTTTTCGTATGCTAAGAATTGACCTAACAAACCTTCTATGCCTTTAAAGATCAGTCGTTTCCCCCACTGGCTATCATTATTTGTTGTAATAACATGGACAATTTTCTAAGAAAGAAATTAAAAGAATGACTGGAAAGTAGTTTCTACAATGCTGGGAAGAATATTATCTGGCATAGGAACATTTTACCAAGTCTACCTCGCTGGTGCTCAGGTTATTCAATGGCGAGGCCTGAACATTTCTACCACATGTTTTCGGCTTTTGAAGATATTCTATATTTTATAATTGTATTTTGTTATATTTACTAAGCATCTACTGGCGAATAGACAAATGAGTTGCCTTAAGTATCGAGCAGAACGTCTTTTACCTGCTTTTATATGATAGCAAATACGAGGTAAATGGCATGGTCCTTCAAGATAAAATTACCCAATAGATAACAGAAAATTTGTATTGTCAATATCAATAATCTCCAAATATACAAAATATTTATCAACGTTGTCAAGATCACTGAGAAACTGAACATTATTTGCATTTCATTATACATCAATTATTTCGTGACTAGTGACGAATTAGTTCAAACAGGATTAGTAGAATATAGGGTTTATTGTCTTCTTATATTAGTGAATCATCATTAACAACTATACGCATGCGTACATGAGATTATTCATGCTGGCATTGACATACAGTCATGGTCCAATTTGAACTATATCGTTACGAGGCCCAGAATACCTAGTACAAAATAGCATGTGCATTAGAGCTCAGAAATCAAGAATATATTATTTTATAATTATATTTTTTTCAGAAACGGTGTGGCCTCTCCTGAATGCTTCCTATTTCTATAATTAATAACGATGACGCTAGTCAAGGATAGATGCTTCAAATCTACACTATAATATACTGCTTGAATTCGACTATTTGAAAATACCTTATTTTAAATAAAATAATTAATTCTGTATTATATTATTCAAAACGGTTTGTCCTCCAGAGATTGACTTTCTTTTCAGCAGTAAATAAAAACATGTTAAAGTAGAATTCTTTTTAAATCTAAAAATGCGTATTCATAATTCCGTTATTAATGTATTAAATGTTTTTGTGTTTATAAACGCAAGTATTCATAAATGATTACTTGCTCACAGCATGAAAAACTAACATTAATCAGCACGCAATAGCGCGTGCGACTGGCGGTAGTTTTGCTATGTTGTTCGACGTCTGGTTAAATACAATGGGATTGGTGTTTACTTCAAGCTCGCAAACTTGATTTAATGAATTGTTACCACCACCCGCGACATAAATTATTATTTAATTATATTTTAGTTGACCATGTAATCAGCATTTTCGAATTCATTCTTCAAGACAACATCTGATATTGTGTATTAGGTATTTCGCATCTAATAAAAAATTAGTTCAAATATGACCAGAAGGATAAACCAAAGACTGTAGGACCCGTTTTTATGCCCTTAAACCACTATACATTCAGATGAGGAATGTGTGAATATAGGACGGTACTATCACCTATACGAAAATGTAAACCTGCAATGCGACTTCAAATGGTATCAACGCTATGTCTATTGTGTCAGTACCCAGTACCAAAATTGTACATTGTACTAACACTATACTTGCTGAGTCGATACATGGTACTAACACGGTGTATCTCGATGTATACTAAAGATCACCAAAATTGGGAATTACAACTATTTTTGAACACCTGTTACTCCAGCAAATCCATAAACTGGCCTTGATCGATATCACTTATCACATTTGAGGTAATCATAGCATCATTCAATTAAATATATAACAGTTAGATACTGTTTGTGGCGGAGAACTAATATATATGCAAATGTGTATTAGGTGTTGCGCACCGAGTAAGCACGGAAGAATGTGCACGAGATTGAACTTTCAGTTCATGCTATCTTTATTTTATCCTTCTTGTCATATTTTAACTAATTTGTTACTAGGAACACAACACTTAATAAAAAGTTGCATATACATTAGTTCTCCGCAACAAACAGTATTTAACTGTTATAAATTTAATTGAATAATGTCATAGTTACCGCAAATGTGATAACTGATATCGATCAAGGCCAGAGTGTTTAGATTTGCTGTATTAACAGGTGTTAAAAAATGGTTGTAATTCTCTATTTTCGGCGAAATTTAGCATACATTGAGACCCATCGTGTTAGTACCACGTACAGACTCGGCAACCACAGTGTTAGTACCATGTACCTTTTCGGTACTATAGTGTTGGTATCGGTTACTCGCACAATAGCCAGTGTTAGTATCCTTTACAGACTCGGTATATAAATTATATAAAGTAGGTCATAGTTGAAGTCACATTGTCGAGACTTTTTATGATGCTAGCTTCACTACTGCATGTTTACATATTCGTCTAGGAGATTTTAGCGTCCTATTTGCCCAAATTCATCACTCAAATATATAGTAGGTAAAGGGCGCAATACCGGCTCCTAGTGATGAGTTGCCAGTAAGCACGAAACGAATGTGCATAAGATTATACTTTCCGTTCATGCTGTCTTTGGTTTATCCTTCTGGTTTTATTCGAATTAATTTGTTACTATGGGTGGATTACCTATACAAAACTGCATATATACTAGTTCTCCGTAAAAAAAAGTATCTAACTGTTGAAATCTGCCTTTAATTTCGAAATATACTATTTGAGTTATTAGATATTGCTATAGAGTTGAGTTTGGTCGAAAAATGCCCTCTAGGAACCGTGTTGTATATACCTTACTTACAATATGTTTTTTCATCAAAACACGATTCAGTTCTCAATTCATATTACTGTTTATACAGTTATTCCGTTAAAATAGAACAGGAAGCCTGGCCGCACTGCAAATAAATTTTAATAATTACCATATTTTCTGTTTGGATTGCTACTTTAAGCGTACTACTATTAAATGGTGACTCATTTTCGTCGCATATATGATGGTGCATATGAATAGCAGGAGTCGAAACTCCGTATACTTCGCCTTTACTTTGACTAGCTCGGTGTCGTATTGCATCGATTTGAAATTGTTGCTTGCCTCCAAGCAGTGACTACTAAATGATTAATGTGTGTCGCAATGTGAATAATCACCAGCTTTACTATTTATTTGTTTAATTGATCCTAAAATTACTTCAGTACGGATACGTTACGAGGTTTGTGCCGCCCATGTCCATATATTTTTAAATAGTTGCACAGTGCAAGCTTCAAATGTTGAATCACCGCGATTTTCGTTCACGGATGGTTGCTTTGCACTATCAGTTTTGCACACATACGATTGATACACATTTCCAAGTACGCATCGAATTTGTCTTCTTGGTAGCTGGGTGCGGATTCGTCCCTTATTTCCGAAGGCTTTAACATCGTCCATACTAACCACTGGAAATGAGGTACGGTCTAACCTTCGTTGACTGGCAACGTTTCTAAACGGCATTTCCCTTGCCATCCTCACGCCTCTAATTACGCATACACCGTACAATACTCACAATAGCAGATTTGACCAAATGCGGTAACCTCGTTCCGAAACAGTTCTAGTTATATTTTAATTTTTGACTCACCATTTTGCTTAAACCTGCTACTGTGAGCATTGTATTGTGTATGTGTTTTAATTGACAAGGCAAAAACTTCAACACCGAAAACTGGCTACATTAAATTGAAGAATTCTAAGTAATGATAAGACAAATAACAGTAGCGGAAGGTCAAAACAAGCTAAGATCAACTGCTACACTAGAAAATCCAAAAAGACTAGATTTCTACGATAAAATCGCTAATGGATGTGGACAGAACGGCGAACAATTGGTTTAGGTGTTTATAGAAACAGCAGAACTTTAATGACACGGAATCGATATTATCACAAGAACAAGTCGATAATTTTGGAGTCTGGATAATTATTTAAAGTTTTATGTAGACTGTATTAAAAGCATAATTTCCTCTTGCGTAATTCTATAATGTACAATACTTTCAAGTTTATAAGTTTGGATGAAGTATTGTTCTATAAAGGCATCGAGAATGATTAATTCAAAATGCCAGAATACGCACCTCTTCAAACAGACAGATCGTCCAATAAGCGTTTTGAAATTTCCTTATTTTCATGTATTATTTGTTGCGCTCCTAGTGAAAAATTAGTTCACATGACCAGAAGGATAAACCAGACAGAATGAATGGAAAGTATAATCTCGTGCATATTCGTTTCGTGCTTACTGGCGACTTATCAGTAGGAGCCGCTATTACGCCCTTTACCCACTATATATTTGGGTGAGGAAAGTGGGACAATTTGACGGTACAATCTCCCATACGAATGTGTAAACCCGACAATGCGACTTCAAAACGAGCTCGCTATATATGGTATATATATATATATATATATATATATATATATATATATATATATATATATCGAGCCTGTAACATGTACTGCATGTTTATACATTCGTATAGGAGAGTGTACCTGCATATTTTCCTACATTCCTCACTCAAATATATTGTGGGTATAGGGCATAATACCGGCTCCTACTGATGTGTCGCCAGTAAGCACGAAATGAATGTGCATATGGTAATATTCTTTACGTTCATGCTTACTTTGATTTATCCCTCTGGACGTTTTTGAACTAATTCATTGCTAAGCGCGTAGCACCAAATATATTATTGCATATACATTCGTGCGCCACAAACAGTATCTAACGGTCAAATATTTAATTGAACGATGTCATGATTATCGGGAAACGTGATAAATAATAGAGATCAAAGCCAGAGTACATGGATTTGCTGGAGTAACAGTTGTTCAAAGTACTTGTAATTCTCAACATTAGTGAATTTTGCATACATTGAAATGCATTACTTTTGTACCATGAACCGACTCAGCAATCATTGTTTTGGTAGCACGTAAAAGCACGACAAACAGTTTTGATACCACGTACATTCCTGGCAACCATGACGCTGGTATCACGTACTGACACAACAGCCATAGTGTTGGTACCCTTTACAACATCAGTATATATATATATATATATATATATAATAGCGATCTGGCTTTGATGTCACATTTACAAAATTAGCTCGAGTACCGCAGGTTTGCTCATTCGTATAGGAGATTGTACCGTCCAATATCCCACATTCCTCATCAAAATATATGGTGGGTATAGGATGTCTTGCTGGCTCCAACTGATTAATCGCAATTAAGTATGAAACGAAAGTGCACATGAGAATATAAATTCTGTTCGTGCTCCCTTAGGTTTATCTTCTGATCATTTTGAAGTAATTCATTACTAGGTGTCCTTATTTATTGTACTTTTAAGATTCAGGAAAAACTCTTGCACAATGGTGAAAATAATACTAATATTGAATTCGCATGAGTACAAATTAATACGGGGACTCTCGTGGCGTTATATAAACAATCATGTTTGTGCTTTAACGACCATTCAAATCCTTTAAATTTATTTTCATTTACATAGATATTACGTGGTTTTAGGTTATTTTATTAGACATCTTACTTATGAAATAAACTATCTATTGTTTAGCCATGACCTAACGTAAGTCACAAATTAACCAATCATGTTTTAGACCATATTTGTGTAGGATTGATTGATTGATACAGTTATGAGAATATTTATAACTTTAAGGAACCAAACCATTAAAAACAACCTTTAAGTGGATAACTGAATTAATAGTTCCAATACAAATAGATGGATAGAACGGATAGTGAATTTATGTTCAATTACATGTTTGGTAAACTACTGTGAAATGCCAATTCTTTAACCTATTTTTAGTTATGGAATAATACAACGAAGTATTTTAACAATTACTACAATCAAGTTTGCGATCTTGATATAAGCACCTGACCCATTAATTACATATGTCAGTATAAACTAAGAATCATGAACTGTAGAAAAGGAAATTCTCAGTTTATACTGGCACATATATGTACTTGATAGCATCAGGTATTTGTATCAAGATCGCAACCTTGACCATAGTAACTGTTATCACCGCCCGCGCAACCAATGTTCGTTTTAATTATGGTACAGTTGATGCCAAGTGTTTGCAGAATAACAATGAATATAGGCTCAACTGAACGAACCTTCCATTTTTTAAATAAATTAGCGAATAAAGCTAGACCAACTGGACTTTATATAAATCAGCAGTTTTACGGAAAGACGCCTGACCCACAATTATGAAGTCTAGCATAAAACTGAATAACAAATATATGGATGCGCTAATGGGTTTGATTGACATCTCTTAAGCATTTTGCAACATTTATTTCAAAGTTATTATGGAGACGATTAGTTTCTCTGACGTTCATCCGGTAATTTTCAGACTTATTAACTTGTATCTACATAGCAGGAGCATTTAAACAAACATCACTGCGAGGGTTGTGATAAAAAATTATTTAAATCAAGTTTGCCAGTGTGATAAAGATACTAATCATATTATATATATAAACATTTTCAGTATAATGTAGGAAAAGGTAATTTGTCAACTAGACGGGGTTTCATCCCTTTTTACCGCACATTACACACAAACATCAGTTTGTTTACCTTACATGCTTACTGGTTTTTTGTTAGCCCTGTGCTCCAGTTGAAGCTTAGATCTAGTTACAACTAGACATCTCAAGTCTTTCATCACTTGCAAATTTGCAGTACAACGAAGAGTTTTGACACGTGCTTCTTCTGTATATTTTATAAAATATGCCAATAGGCTTTAGTATGTACTCTTACTATCATTATTTGTTTAATGGCTTCGTTACTTCAACTGAACCAGTTGACAGGTGTTTATGTGTGAGTTAAAGAAGATGCATTGAATAGGGACAGGTTCGGAATCATCCACGTACCGCATATATTTAGCACATTTACTTGTCACTCTTTATTGATGTATTCTCTAGGTGCCCTAAAAAATATCAGCCAACACTGTAGATAAGGGGCTTCCCATTGCCCCACAATTAGTCTGTTTTTAGATACTTCCATTAAAACCAATCCGTACGTCTTCGTGCATTTTAAGATAAGCTTGTGTAGAGTGTGACCTGGAACCTAGAGAATACATCCGTAAAGAGTGACATAAGTAAATGTGCTCAATGTATACGGTACGTGGATGATATATTTCTTGTACTTAAGAACAGGTCGCAATCACGAACGTTGCTTCAAAGTCTCAACAAAGCACATAAGAATATCGGCTTCACGTCAGAGCACGAGAAAGATGACTGTCTGCCTTTCCTAGATGTACTATTAAAGAAAGAAACTAATGGTAAATTAAACAGAACAATTTACCATAAACCAACATGGTCTGCACAGTATTTGCATTACAGCAGTTTTGTGCCATTTCAATATAAATTATCAATAGTTCGTGGTTGCTTTTCAAGAATTGACAGGTTGGTTAGTCAAGATTCTAAAGAAAATGAAAATAATAAAGCAATTAACGATTTAATGCCTAATGGCTATCCCAGGTAATTAATTGAATCAATTATTAAAAGGGGAATTAAACAGAAACAGATGTATTATGGGTCAGAAAAGAAAACAGTCTACCTAAACATCCCATTTAAGAGGGATGCAGTTTCCCGAATGGCACAAAAGAAAGTTGAAGCAGCATTAACACGCACATTTAATGCAGCCAAACTACGAGTGTTATTTAGGGTAACACACTTGCCTTTACCAGCAATCAAAGAGAAACAGCCGTTAATGTCGATATCAAATATTATTTACCAATATACATGCGCAAGTTGTCGATCAACTTACGTAGGCCGATCGACCAGACGGTTAATTACTCGAATAAGAGAACTTTGCAACTTAAATGCCTGTTTTAAATCAAATGGTGAATACACGTCTGCTATTGCGTAACACATCATCGAAACATCGCACGTATGTTCTCCAGACGTAGCATTCAAAGTAATTACTAAATGCAAAAAAGAGAGCTAGCCACATACGAAGCCTTATGGACAAATTGCAGCTGGATTTATACAAGCAGAAGAAGCACGTACAAGCATTGAGCTTGAACTGGATGTGACGCACGAAATTCGATTGGTTACCGTTTTTCACACCCACTGTACGTTCACATATTTCTATCTTACTTTACTTTCCAATTTATATATAAAGATATGTTCATTAGAAGACAATGCAAAAGAAAAATTTCTTATATCTGATAAAATTTCTTTTTGTTTTTGCACACGGGAAGAGTACAATGAATTTTATTAAAGCTCGCATTTCAAAAAAATATTTGTATTAGGTTTCTTATTCTCCGAACAGAACTTCGTTCAAATTTGAACTCGTCCGTGAATACTTACACAGAATTTGTTTGGAACGAGTGCAGATACAAATAAAAGTTACATTAATTACTTATATGTGCAAAAGATAAGTATGCAAAGTTCTTTAATTATTTACCCCGAATTCGAGTTTCGCAAATGCAACTTATATTATTATCTAACAATTCCAAAGTACATGATAAAGCTAAAGGCAGCTTATTATTTTTAATATTTTGCAAAGCGACTTTAAGATCAGAGATTTCGTCAAATACAATAATAAATGCTCCCGTTAGAACCACGAACAAGGCTCTATTTGAGACTGTGATTCTGTTATTCATTTTGAAGATTAACAGAGTTGACGTGCATGATGGCGCTATTTACCTCGGAAGCGACAAAGAGAACAGATTTTTACGCTATTTAAACAAAAAACCCATTTATTGATATCCATCATGTTAGTAGCATGTACCGACTTGGAAATAATAGTGTTAGTTCCATGTACCTTTTCGGTACTATAATGATGGTATAGGTTACTAACACAATAGTAATAGCGTTAGTATCGTTTACAGACTCTGTGTATATATATTATATAGTGTGAGTAAGCATTGGAGTCGCACTGTCGAGACTATACGATGTTAGCTACTTTACTGCAGGTTTACACATTCTTCAAGGAGATTGTATCGTCCTATTATCCCACATTCCTCACCAAAATATACAGTGGTTAAAGGGCGTAATACCAGCTCCTAATGACTAGTCGCCAGTAAACACGAAACGAATGTGCATGCGATTATACTTTCCGTTCATGCTGCCTTTGGTTTATCCTTCTGGTCACAACACAACTAATTTGTTACTAGGTTCGCAACACCTAATACATACTTGCATATTTATTAGTTCTCCGCAACTTGCCGAATGCAGTTTTTGCTTAGCCAATATCCAAAGTATATTTTAGACGTCGATACTAGCGTTTGATGCCTGTCAAGCATTCTGTAATTGTGTCACTACCCATCTAACATTACTGTGTAGTAAAACCAAACTCAGCTTTACATGAAATTAGATAGATTTATCCAAACAGAAAAAGCACCTCTTACGTTTGCAAACATTTAAGCATGCATATACGCACAACTGTATAAACAATAACGCACATACATGAAATTATTCGTACATGTACAGAAAAATATTATCAATGTGGCAGTTGTTTTTGAGTGCTCATATTGTTAAGTTTCAAGAAAGCTACGCTAGCTTTCATGATTCTTAAACTGATCTCGTCAGATATATTGCCTGCACTATTGATAGAGCTGCCAAGATCATTAAACCTGTCAGATCTTCACTCTGTATTCGCAGAGTGGAAGTGAGTTTCGGTTGATGCTGTAAAAGTATATTAAATTTAGGGGGTGTGTATTTCATTTCGAAAGGCGGAACAACGTCAGCTAATATATTCAAGGTTGCCTGAGCAGATCTCGATATTCGAATAATAGTACAATATCGTCTTCATAGATAAGTTAGACTACTCTATTGCTTGGGAGAACTTCAACATCTGCATTCTGAACGTTTGGTAGTGGTGATCACAATAGCATCCTTTATAAAATTAAACAAAAAAGGAAAGTGGATAGCCTTGACAAGTACCATTTCATGCAATAAAGTTGTGCGCTAATTCGTCGTAGACATTCACGTGACCAAATGTGATTGTGTAGAGAGCGCGTATAATATTTACATACTTGATTGACACACCATTTTTCAATGAAACACGATGTGCGACAGGGTAATGATTAATTACTCAGCACTTACCGTGCCCAACAAGGTGTTGAATCCACTGTCTTATTTTTTACTGTGGGTATTTAGGCCTTCTGTTGAAAAAGGCTTCAGAAGCAAAAAGTCAAAATATGAAAAGTAAAAATGAAGAAATTGCAGTAAGAAATACGTGTATAATAATCATCTGATGTGGATCTTGATGGTGTTTAATGTTATACGTTTAATGAATATGATAAATTCTGTGCCCTAAACATATGATTTGAAATCAACCAGTGTATTAATCCGCATTAACATCGATACAAATGATAAAAAACCCTAAAGGATGGTTTAAGATATTTTAATTGAAATCCGATTTAAAAATTATTTGAAAAAAGAAAAGAAATCACACATAAAAATAAGATATTATTCACAATTTGTCGCTTATAACAATGTGCACATGTCTAAACGTTACTTCACATATGCACATGAATCGAAAGTATCCAATAAATGAGGTAACGCTAAATTATAATACCGAAATGTTCACAAGTTTCTTTTACATTCCTATTTAATAAACCACTATGATGAAAGAAACGAGCATAGTTGATATCTCATAAGCAACCCCAAAATAGAATAAGGCATATAGTTCACTGGAGCAACGAAAAACGCCAACTCAAAATTGTCCATTTTTCTAACCGTACCGATCCTAAAAAGCAGTAAAATAGAAGCAGAAAATTTAGCAAATAATCAAAAATATAACTATTGAAAACTCTTCCCTTATATATATATATATATATATATATATATATATATATATATTGAAATAAATTTTAATAACAAAATCTGATCACGAATAAGCTGTGAATATAAACTAAAGCGAGAATAAAATAGCCAATGAAATTCATAAGTTAGACCTTCATCAGGCGATGCTCAGAATTGACACGGCTCACGTGCTTACCAATATATATATATATATATATATATATATATATATATATATATATATATATATATGTATATATATGTATACGTGTATTATCTTAAAAAATTAATAATTGCACAAGTTAAAACTAATTTTCATAAACTAGATCGGCTTCGTCTATTTTGAGTACTCTTCATCATACCAGCCAGAAATATAATATATATGTATATTGCCAATGTAAACAAATCGGTGCATAATGTAGTGGAGGAAATTTGAGGATAGAGATTGTCCTTATTTGGAAACCCCAGCTGCAAACTGTATGCAATATTCAGCTATATACTGACTTATGTTTTGGTTAGCATTTTCTTTAGATGTACCAACCGACGTGATTGATACTGCATAACGAGATTTCAAAACCATGGTACATCCAAAGAGCGTTCGAATATAAAATGGTGGCTCGCAAACTTTTCATCGTGACGCATGGCTAAAATTTTCCTAACACAGACTGAGAGAAAACACTAAGTGAAAAGGTTTCCAGGCACTTGCAGCTGCAGCAACTCATCTCCGAAACCTCCGCAGTGTAAGAAAATCCACATCATACCTACCTTAGAAATCTTGAATCTGGTGCTAAGCTGTTGGCGCAATTTAGCAATGGCAAATACTGTCTGGAAATTGGCCC
The DNA here is from genome assembly GCA_029291075.1 of Eudiplozoon nipponicum. Classification (NCBI taxonomy): domain Eukaryota; kingdom Metazoa; phylum Platyhelminthes; class Monogenea; order Mazocraeidea; family Diplozoidae; genus Eudiplozoon; species Eudiplozoon nipponicum. The sequence continues at coordinate 30,945 of JAQBSW010001920.1, read as the reverse complement.
ACAATCACTGGATTCTGGAAAGAAAACTTCATTGATAACTGGCAACAGTACATTGGTTAGCAAGATCTAATCTCAGTAATCGAAACTGCTTTTGAGTTCAGCACTATTAACTAAGATTTTTCTGTCATCCAGACTGCTTCAAAGTATCCGAGGTCAGCAAACTGGCACAAATTTAGAGTGAACTTGAACGCATGAATTCGATCCTGGAATCCTATCCCACGTCGAAACTCTGCTAAGGGTGCTCATCAGCGTTTCTGTAGGTCGTCATGGAATCTCCTGAATATAATAGTAGTGACTACCATTGATGCAAAACAAAGATAGTTGATATCACTTTAGGTAGCATGAATGCTTGTTATCATTATTACAGATAGCAAAATAATTCTACTTATATAGAATGGATTTCAGCCTTTAGAATTCGGCAATGTGTAGATCATTCTCAACTTTTCGCAAAGATCCGATTGACCCCTATTTCCAAGTACGCATCTCTTTTGTCTTGAAAAAGCATCAATTAGATCGGTTTCACACTTAGTAGGCATTCGTCAGTAGTAGCCATAATTGACGCGGTCAAGATTCAAACCGTGGAACATTATGCCGCGTAGCCATGCTTTGAATGCAGTTTCCCCTTTAATATTCGCTATTTTTGTTTATATTATCCCTCAATCAGCCAAATCTTCATGTCTTTCGCTTGGTGTCTCATATTTCAACTGTGTTCTGATTTTTTATGTTCGTTAAAATAACAGTTGAGAATGATATTCGTTGAAGTTTTTCGGCCTGCTAGCGTCATATGTTGCAAGGCCGCGATTTGCGTACACGGGTTGTCACTTTGCTCTATCAGTTTCGCAAAGATCCGATTGATCCACATTTCCAAGTACGTGTCTGTTTTGTCTTAGATCAGGCGGGGTGCGTATTGGTCCCTTTTTTCCGATGGCTGCAACACCGATCATACTAAACACTAGAAATGAGGTGCGATCTAATCCAAAAAAGAAGATTGGATCGCACTTCATTTCAAGTGGTTAGTATGAACGATGCTGAAGCTTTCGGAAGAAAGGGACCAATACGCACCCAGCCTGATCTAAGACAAAACAGACACGTACTTGGAAATGTGGATCAATCGGATCTTTGCGAAACTGATAGAGCAAAGTGACAACCCGTGTACGCAAATCGCGGCCTTGCAACATATGACGCTAGCAGGCCGAAAAACTTCAACGAATATCATTCTCTATATTACAGTTAAATACTGTTTGTTGCGAAGAACTAATATATATGCAAGTATGTATTAGGTTTTGCGAACCTACTTGAATATCATTCTCGACTGTTATTTTAACGAACATAAAAAATCAGAACACAGTTGAAATATGAGACACCAAGCGAAAGACATGAAGATTTGTCTGATTGAGGGATAATATAAACAAAAATAGCGAATATTAAAGGGAAACTGCATTCAAACTGTAACTTTACACACAATATAACTCCACAGTTTCAATCATGACCACGTCAGTATATTTTACTGACTGAATGCTACTAAATCGAATGGCCTATCGTAAAGTCCATCCCCTCCTCAACGTGGTACGACGGTGTCAACCATGTCTCGATGGCCGATCGTACATGGGCTAACGGGGCTATGGCGGTGGTGTCACCAGGGCGTGGTGGATTTCCGACCGGCAATCGGATCTCCTATAAAATACCACATGAGCCCGACGACGGCACCATGACTCGGCGTGTGTTCCCCGCCACAAAAGGGTTCAACAGCCACAGGATTACATGGACTCCTGGACAGTACCCCGTACTTCCGAATGGCGAATGAGCTCTCAACAGCCACCGGCAACCATGCAACTTACTGCTGCCTTGCAGACTGCGCTTGGATGTGCAAAGGCTAGAGGTGCGTCCTCGATCAAAAAGCCGAGTGGTGAGGGGACACCACTTGTACCAAATTCCCAAGAAACTCCATGAAAATGGAGCCGGCTTATCCTCCAAAAGGAGTCAGCCGCAGAAAAAAAAAAAAGTGTGAAGCCGATCTAATTGATGCTTTTTCATTGCTACATCGTACAATGTATATTCTACACCAAGAGACCATGTAAAAAAATTCTGTCATATTTTATATACGGTTATGTTTAGATAAACGAAATAATCCCTAAAGAACAAAGTATACTATCCTAAATGATTTTTATTGATAAATGCAATTCAATTTCGCAATTTGGTCATTTTTGATATATTAAAAAAAGTGAATTTGCTGAACATTACGGAATTAAAACTTGATTAATATAATAAATCGAAAAATATTAATTAATTATAGTATATGGTTCAAGTCAAAGGAATGTTTGTAACGTGAGCTTATTATAAGAGATACTTAAACGAGGAAACGTTGTTAAAATGTGTTAAGATTGCGAAATTAAAATCTGAGCATCAGTCGGAAATTATTCACCGACTAATTACAAAAATGTTTGCCGAAAAAGCTAACAAATAAAAACTATCACAGAAAGCAATGTAATATTTCAAGTCCGCCAAATTTCTATAAAATCCAGAAAGGTATTTGTAATTACATCGGCATCAATTTAACAAGATGCAGTAATATAGTATAGAAGAAACGAAAAAACCCAACCTGCGGAAATGTACATGCGAGTATTGATGGAATTCGTTTTGAATATGCCATCAAACATAAAACAGTGAGTTATGACAACACGATCATTAGGCCGAAACTACGAAGTTCATATGGCTCGAATGTTGCATGTCAATTTTTTTTCGAGAAAGCATCTAGTGAGAAACAGGCAAATTAGAATCGTGAAAACAAAGGAACAGACATATTAAAACTGATTAAGATTGAATATACGCAAGCCATGCTATGAATTCTAAATGACATTGCAGAATTTAAAACCCAAAAAGATGCCAGACAATGCTACAGACAAAGTAGAACATGCCACAACGAAGGTTCTAAATAAATTAATTTAACAAACCCCCACAATAACAGTTTCATCACTTTAATGTAGGTGACTGTATTACCTATCTAACTGCTGAATCATTCTGTTGATATGAATCTGCTAGAGCAAGCTTGTGTAACAAATTATGACATCTAAAATGGCACATAATAAAAGTCATGCTTCTAAAACTGACTTGAAACTCAAGACCATCAACTACAAAAAATAACACAAAATTGAGTGGGTGTGAGAGTTTAGCATCAGCGAGTCGATGGTACGGAGGTGGAGGAAGCCAGAGGATGACTTGCATCAGGTCACGAAAACAAAGCGGAGTTTTCTACGGAAAATGCGAGATGACCACAGAAAGAGGACAAACAACAGTGAACGACTGGTTCAAGAACAGCAGGTAGAAGCGTCCTCAGTTTCCGTTCGACACAAGACCACAGTGATTGGATGTAATCAGCGATTGTGCAGGAACCTTATCATGGTGCTTTTGTTTTATAATAAGCGTCATCTCTCCATCCGGACAAGAACTATCACATTGCAGCAGCTGCCACTGGTTTATGAAGAAAAGCCGGCTATTTTCGGCACCAACTCCAAGAACAAGACTACTGAAATGAGGAGTCAGCCAGACATAGTCAAAATGTATAAGGTGCGACTCACCTTTGACAGTCATGTAAGCCGTACTTTCGAGAAAACAGGGACCAGTACTATATCCATACCCACCAAAGGGAAGGAGAAGTTATGTTTCATAGTCCTTCTCAGTTGCCAGGCCAATGACAGGAAGCTACCACCAATTTTTTATTTTAAGTAAAAACTGCCATTCAAAATATTCCCGCCGGAGTCATTGCAAAGATCAATCCTAAAGGTTCGACGGATGAGTATATGATCGAGAGGCTGCGAGAATTCTATATCAGGAGACCGGGTGGTTCTTTCCACCCATATAGGTCCATTTTAATCTAAGAATCTATGCGCGCCCATCTAAATCCATTTTAATCTACGAATCGATACACGCCCATCTCACGAATACCATCATAAACCAAGTGCAACAAACCAATTCAAAGCTCACCATATTTCCAGGAATACTAACAAAAGAACTGCAATCACTAGACACTAGTGTTATCAAGTCATTCATTGTAAAATTGCGAGACACGTGGAAGCAGTGGGTGAAGATTTAGGCGAACACTTAAAGCATGTACGGGCATTGGTGAGCATAAATGACTGGATATTCTCATATTCCACATTTTGATACAATTACAATAATCTTTTCGTCGTGATTTCAAGCAAAAATTAATGTTCATTTGTAGAATTGAATGAACAGTACTAAAAATGTGTAATGCACTAAGATTGACTGGTTGTCTATTTGTATTCACTTGCATTTTGGCTTAAGTAGTCTGCACGCGAATAAATTAAATTGGAATGAATTATTCCATAGTTAAAGTTCTCCCGAATTTCAGGTTGTCTTGGGCAATGCACTTTGATTATGCATTTTCGTGTTATCTGTGGGTGACGATGTTTGTACAGAATCTGACCGGACGTCAACCGTATTATTTTTGCCCGATTGTTTTAAAATTACGTTTCTGATAGTGCACACCGATGTTGCGATATGAATAATGTTTGCATCTCTATATTAGTAATTGGAAGTTAAGCAGGTGAGAAGAATTATTCAAATAAAAGTTGCACGCTGGCAAAAAACATGGTTCACTTAATGCAACAAGTGGTACAAGATAGCAAGTCAGTCACGCGTATTGACGCGTTTTGAACGTCCATAGTCATTATCAGAGCACGACGGAAATAGATACGAGGAATCAAAATAAAATGCATATAAAGGTATAAGAAAGCACAAATAGGACACTCAAATCTAATCGTTTCGAATAAAAGTTTGCCTGACTGTGATGACTGTTTGCAGCTTTCGCCACGCGTGAATGTTATTCAACCAATCAATCATTAATCGCGCTGGTGGTAATAGGATTACTTTTAAAAGGTTTGTATAAATGAAATAAATACAACTCATTTTATTTAACCAACCGCGTCTCTGACTCTGTAAAACTTTATATACATTTAAGTTTGCTCGTTATTAAGCCGTATGAAGTCATACTCCGTCGATGACCACGGAAGGCTGTGGGGCTTTGGTACGTGCGACCGAAGTTGATTATACCATTTCGTGCGACTGTTTTAACGAAACGGAATTTCTAAATAGTGATTTTCGGTCAAACGTCTTTTATTCAGTCATTATTACAGAATGTGCAAGATTGGCAATATGGGATACTCCACCAGCGAGCCGAAAATATTGTTAAAATAATTTTCAATCATTAGACAAATTATCTTTTTACGCTTTACATGCAGTCATGCGTCTAGATGATCTATAAAATTGAGTTTGTTTTATATGTATAAATAAATAAACAAATTCTAACCTGAAGTTGTGATACAAAGGAGCCAGCGTACGATGACACCTTGCTGACTACTTTAGTCACACCATCAACAACATTGGTGCGTAAAGCCGATACGTCCATTTGAAGAGCATAATCATTGTGGTGCTTTTGCTGACGTCCAAATAACTGATCACTGGAAATGGAATCCTGACCGGCAAAACGTTCAGAAAGGTCCTGACTGTTAAACTGTGGTTGCTGCAATCAAAAAGAATAACATCAGTGAACAGTAAAATAAATTGAAATTCAGTTGGAAGACAGTGAAAAAATTACAGCAAGAATGCTTTATTTCATGGCGTTAATCTCAATACATGCTAAATGAAGACTAGCTGTTGCACAATTACAATCAGTAGCGCCTGGTCATACGCTCGAATATTTGAGATCTTTCGTTGCACCATTCATCGACAAAGGTAACAAGAAAACAGAGAGTGGTAAATAGTCCTATAAAATTTCACTTAGAAGATCCGTGTGTCCTAACAAGACGTATTCGCTTGATTAATTTTTCCAGCCTTGTTATGATTCAGGCATCCTTTTTCAGGTATAGCGTATAGCCTGGTTCCACCATTTCCAGTTAACTGGTTTATCATGATATGAGAGCAGGCAAATCAGACATGTTGATGAAGTGTGTTGATCAAGGTTACTTTATTCACTAGTGCCTCAAAATCAGTTGCTTGTGGCAGACAGGTTACCTTCAGACAATCGTAGATAAGGACAACTAAAAATTTAAACCAATCATTTCCGCTAGGAATAGACAAAAATGTCTTCGTTTAGAACCTACAAATAACTGTTTATTGCAAAAAATACCGACTCGATACTTCATTCGTCCAAGAGTATTATAAACTAGGTCGCCTATTCTGAGGATTCCTGCAGAAAAGACAGGCTAAATTAGCCTGAGAGTATGATGACCCAAGGGCTGAAGGCTTTTTATTCACTAATGAGAAAGAAAGAATAAAAACGCGAACGTAAACGAAAGTTAATAAACCCTGTTGATGAAAAACTTACAAAGGTCAATTAGTCAAGAAGGCAATCTTCCGTTTCATCAGTACAGGATGTCAAAAGCTATGAACAAATAATCAAACATCGAAGATAGATAAACAGAATGCGCCTGTGACAACTTTCTATGTTATACTATAACAGAAAACACGCAAAATTAGTCAATGTGTACTTCCAGCTATCTTCTGTTCCTCGTGAGTCAGTCATCTTTTAACAGATGGGGAATTGCCGGAGCATCATTAACGTACTTCTTTTCTTCAGGAAACCATAATTGTTTCGAGCACAAAGTTGTGTGTATCAGTCAAACTTTTCCAGCGCATGGCTTGGCAACAAAAGCCTTAATTGACCATATATTTTTACACTCTATTAGCCATGATCAATTCTAAGTAAACGATGGGGTTTAAGGTAAATTTACATAGTAATTCTTGTAAAAGATTTCTTGATGGAAAGCTATGATATTTGGCAATTGGCCAGGTGACCTAGTTATTTCTGCTGATTGCGAAACAAACGAGGCCATGAATGCGGAAGAAACAGAGCTGGAGGAAGGTAAACCCTTGCTGAAAATGAATATGCTAACAGCATCATGCGATCTTATCTTGCCTTTAACAACTATCTGGTCATAACGAACTCATTTATCCAGCTTAATAGACAGTATTTTGCTCATAGCATAGAAATGTAAATCTTACAGATAGGACGTACTCAGATCGACCACGTTTCGTTAAATATATATTTTTTAAACTTAAAACGTCACAGTGTTCTACATATCAAATAAACGGATCGTCATTTAGATACCAAATTAGATTTAAATTTCGTTTCAAGTGATGTGAATTATTGTACACTAAAGGGTTATACAACCGACGTCTAACATATATAATCTGAGACTAGGAATCTTGAAAATTTGTGCATGATTTCTCGGCTAGAACAAAAACTGCTTAATACATTTCAAATCTTGCGAAACTAAACGAAGATCGCTCTCTGTCTGGAAAGCTTTAACGATGAATTGCTCAATCGTGCAAAAGGGACAACACCAGCTTAACGTTCCAGCCTCGAATCGTAAGAACCTTTTAGCTAATAATTCTACAGCACAACCTGTAATATAGATAGGCGGAAGGGCTGGCCGGCATTCTAACCTCGAATTCATTCATGATGCCGAGTATTTCGCAAAGAAGCACAACAAACAACAGAAATTTATAAACTATTATAACAAATTATTCATTCGGTACGCACTAAATCTAAATTCCAGAGCGGCGCCCCACATCAGCGTCTCTTCTGGAACTCTAATGACACACAAATCGGTATCTGGCGAGATTCCTATGCATAATAATGTTACTGCAGCTACAAGTTACAAAAACACTGCATTCATCCATGTAAGGTGATGAATATATGAGTACTTGAATAACGTGAAAGGACAGTATAACAGCCACTATCTCGATGTATTCTCTTGATTTGGGTTAAAAGACCGTAAGCAGAATTAAGTTATGTGAATCAGGAGAAATAATTCAACTCGACAAGTTGTATTCGGCCATTACCGATGTGCCACCACCGACAAACTGAGTTTAGGAATTCCAATTGCGTTGGAATGAGATTTGTCTGACGGAGAAATTTTCGCTTCTAGCTCGCCAGGTTACCGAAGCAAATACAATTAATTGCTCAAAACGCAGAAGAGGTAGACCATCAATCTTGAAACTGAAAACTATGATTCGCTACATCGCTCACTTTACCATACCGCACCTAACTCTAATATCAGTGAGAATCTAAAAGAAAGGTAGATCGAGTGAAGCCCACTTAGTTCAGCCTTTCTGGAACATATCATGTTTGTGTATGTTAAATGGCGTGCAATGCACTACGAAAAACCCAGTGTCTGTATAGTTTAGAAAACCATGACAAATAGGTTCATGCGACAAATGCTCGCGCTTTATCAGCCAAAATAAATTGTTTCGGTCCAAGTGTTATACGCAGGCCAGTGAAGAATATAGGCAGTCTACAATACATGTGATGGCGGGCAGTCTGCCTATCTAACGTATGCACTTAATGGGTCAGGTGTTTATATCAAAATCGCAACCTTGATTATAGTAAGTAATCGCAACCTAACAGATTTTTTACATAAGAGCCGGAGCTCGGGCCATATTTTCGTTCAAGATAAGAGTCAAAATCCGATATACGAGCCGTTTCCGGAGCGTCCCGCTAGTTGGCGCGCAGGGTCGAGCATCATCCGAGAGAATCTCTAACTCATTCGCACGTGTTACCCGCTTGAATCGAAGTGTTTTTCTGTGCGCTGTACTCTTTTTTGCTTCATTTTTGCGTGATTACTGAACTTTTTTGTGTGTCATCATGGTGCCGAAGAAAGTGAGTGCTAAGGACAATGGTGACAGGAAGAAGAGGATGATGTCGATAGAACTAAAGCAAGAAATAATAGAAAAACATGAGCGTGGCGTACGAGTGATTGAGCTCGCAAAGATCTATGACAGTGGAAAATCGACAATTTGTTAATATTGAAGCAGAAGGATGCCATCCAGACTGTTTCACCAGCAAAATGAGCCACAATTTTCTCTTAATTAAGAACAAATATCCACGAGGAAATGGAGAAGCTTCTGCTCGTGTGGGTGAAAGAGAAGGAGTTAGCAGAAGATACACTGACGGACGCGGTAATATGCGAGAAGGCACGGTTTATTTATGCTGACTTATTGAAGAAAGCATCAACTTATAAAGAGGCATCAGAAGAAGCGTTTAAGGCAAGCCATGGCTGGTTTGATAATTTTAAGAGAACTGGCATCCATTCAGCAGCCGATACACACATCCAAAAGTTGGCTGCGCTTGTTGCGAGGGAAGGCTACCTCCCGCAACAGGTGTTCAACTGCGATAAAACGGGCCATTTTGGAAGAAAATGCCGAGGACGTACATCACAGCAGAGATGATGCCAGGCTATAAACCCATGAAGGACCGTCTGACCCTTACATTATTTGCAAATGCTAGCGGCGATTGTAAAGTGAAGCCACTGTTAGTTTATCATTGAGAAAATCCTCGAGCTTTCAAGACGCACAAGGTCCTAAAAGAAAAATTGTACCCTATGTGGCGCGCCAATTGTAGAGCATTGGTTACGCGGCAGTTTTTTACTGACTGAGTAAGTCTCGTCTATGGCTCTGTAAGAAAATAAACTCACGATGAAGGCATTGCTCATTCTTGATAATGCTCCAGCCCACCCACCTGGTCTTGAAGATGATATTCTGGGGGAGTTACAGCTTATCAAAGTTCCCTACCTCCCACCTAATACGACTTCAGTCCTATAACCGATGGATCAGCAGGTCATTTACAACTTCAAAAAGTTGTATACGAAGCACTTGTTCAGCCGCTGCTTTGAAGTGTCGGAAAACGCAAATCTAACTCTTCGAGAATTTCTGAGAGATCACTACAACATCGTGATCTGTCTAGGTATCATAGACTTGGCATGACAAGATGTAACAAGACGAACGTTGAACTCTGCATGGAAAAAGTTATGGTCTGATTCTGTCGCAGAAAGAGACTTCGAAGAGTTTGAGCTCGAGACCGAGCAAAAAGAAGTTGGAAGAGATTGTATCTCACGGAAAGTCGATGGGTCTGGAGGTAGATGAGGGTGGCGTCAACAAACTCGTCGAAGAACATGAGGAACTTTCAAATTAGGAGTTGAAGGAGCTGCAAATGATGCAACACACGAAGGATTTGGAAGAGATTAACACGAGTGAGGAGGAAGAGCCGGAGGAAGTGATTTATACAGGTGAAATTAAAGACATGCTGACAATGTGGAAAAAGCTGCCAAATTTCATTGAAAAGAAACACCCAGAAAAAGTGGCAAATGGTCGTGCTTCAGCTCTTTTTAATGACGCTTGTTTTTCACATTTTCGAAGCATTTTGAAAGGCAGGCAAAGCAAAGTTATTTGGATACATTTTTATTGAAAAGAGCTACGAGTGAAAGTACAGAAAGTGCAAACAGGAAGGCAAAAATAAGTGATAGTTAAATTTCCGTAAATTTTAAGCTTAGTTTTAGTTTAAAATTAGGTGTATTGTTTTAAGTTTTTTCTTTCATTTGAAATAAGGAATGTGTAGTTTTAGATTTGGTTACGAAAATGGTTTTAAGTTCTAAAAAAGCGCCGTTTACGTACGTTTCTAGAGTGCCCTCATCCCTCCCCCCGTCCCTCTTCGCTGTTCATCTTCGTTAGCCGCACTCGTCTGTCTCCAAAGTAAGACAACTATGCTAAATAACTCTTTTATTTCATATTTTGTTATGTATTTGTTAATTATACATGTTTGTTTGTTATTTAAAAACATATCTTTATTCATAATTTACAATGGGTTGGAGATTTTTCACAGGTCCTGAACGGATTAAATCGAATTCAGTTAATTTAAATGGGAGAAATTCGTTTGAGATACGAGCCGATTGACTTACGAGCTGGGTTCTGGAACGAGTTAAACTCGTATCTCGAGGTAGCACTGTACTCAAAATCCGAATAAAAAATATTTACCATATACATGCAAACAAAAATTATCCAAAACATGCTCTAACTTCTATATCTTAATATATTAAAATAGTTCTCATTTATACTTTATAGACACGTGAACACAACTATGATTATAACACTATTCAAAAGAGTTACCAAAATAAAAATATTACTCATTAAACTGTGATGATGAATAATGCAGATAACCGCGTGTGTGATGAGAATACGTACACCCTTATGGTGTTACATATAACTACACTGATGTGTAAAAGCTTACCTCATTTTTAAACATTTGATCGGAAGAAATGGATTTAGCGCCGGCGAACCTGGTTTCAAAGTCAGCACTGGAATCACTAATGCCAAAATTACTTTGAGATGATTTTTCAGAGCCATTGGATACGATTTTAATTGTTGGAGAGTCCACGGGTTTTGATTTATTAGCACGACCGTACTTGCCGCCATAAAGCCCGCCAGAATAGCTGCTTTTTGGTTGTGTGTTAGATAGATCATCATCATTGAAATCCGTTTCATCTCTAGCGTCAACATAAACGTCTTTCTCTAGGTTTTCCATCGATTTAAGTTTAGAATTGAAAGCATCATTTCTGTCCCAATTATTGTTTCCCTTGGTTACGATTACTGTACTCTTAGTTTCCCATGTATTCAAATTAGCACCGCCAGATCGTGATTCTGAATAAATGAACCAAAATAAATAATCAAACAAAAACTGTTCTATTGTAAATAACTATACGCAAGTCTATCCGTTCGGTTGCATATCAATATGACCATTGGCATTTTATATCGACAATTGTATTGTAGGCACATTTAACACCAGCTTTATTGTTCGAACGAATAAGGCACACATGGACAGAAGAAACCATCATTCACCTAATAAAATTTAGTCGATCTAAGCCAGTTGAAATGTCGCCATCCTATGTACGTGGTTAAAGTCGCCATGCCATGTGATAATATGTTATCATGGTGCAAGATGGAAAAAAATTGATGGCGTTGATATGGCTTGTTTCAACCAGGGTTCATCCTCTTACAGTTCTTTTACCAGGCCATTGGCAATCCTTAGGATTTCTTACAAGTACCAACGGTTAGAGCCCAAATCTGATAGCTTAAAAAAGATGCATTTTATCTTAGAATGGATCATTTGACAATTTCAAGCTTTTCTCAATCAGGTTTATTACGCAGAACGTAACATACGCTAAGCGAGAGCAATTTAGCTCTTCGGTCTACTAAGGCTTTTCCCACATAAATAGATAAAAGAAAGAAGTCATATGTGGTTGGATCATTCTCGAATAGAATTTTGATAAAAATCACCTGGAAATTAGAAAAAATATCTCCAAATTTAAAGAATTCCGACGCCGTCGAATGATTCTTTGCGCGTGAAGCACTTATTTCCATATACAAAGGAAATAATTATTCATAATATCTTAATATTGATAAACAGTCACATTTTAGAGAATTAAACAAGCATTGGTTGCGCGGGTGAAGATAACAATCACTTTTATCAAGATAGCAAGCTTGATAAAAACACTAATCTAATTATATTAGCATTCACCAGTATAAACTAGTATATAGATCAAAATTGTGTAATGAGCAACAGGGTGGCGTAGTGGATGGAGTCAAAGACTGCGAAGCAAATGTGCCATTGTTTGAGCCTTGTTCAGAGCATAATTCTGGACTGTACGACTGATATGATTGTTTATTTGTACACACATTTATATTCACACCGTTCGTATACTAACATGTTTTGCTTTGTCTTTTAGCATCTATATCTACATTATATGATGAATAAAGCCTAATATTTTAGGCAACTCTTTCTTCTGATTTTTCGACTCACTCTGCCCGTTTGCTGTGCTTGTTACTGTGATTCAGAACAATTTATTCATCATATAACCCAATCATGGAACGCCTACTCAAACCAGAAAGATTTGATGTTGAACCTAGTGCACCAGATGCAGCAAAACAATGGAATCATTGGTATCGTACATTCTGTGGTCTCCTAAAATCAGTCGAATCCATGAATCCGGATAAATTAGACACTCTTATTTCCTACGTCTCTCCTAACGTATATGAACACATCGTTGACTGTGATACTTATGATAATGCTATCAAAACTCTAATGAATCTCTATGTCAGACCGAAAAATGAAGTCTTTGTTCGTCATATACTCGCGACTACTAAACAAGAAAATGGACAAACATTGGATCAATTTGTTCAGATTCTGAAATCGTTAGCTAGGGAGTGCAATTTCAAACCAACTACGGCCGAGGAAAATCGAGACGATGCTCTGCGCGATGCCTTCATTAATGGAATCCAGTCCAATTCAATCAGACGTCTCTTAGAACACAACTCACTTAATTTTCAAGCGGCTTTTGATCAAGCACGTGGTCTCGAAATGGCGGAAAAGCAACCATTATCATATCAAAACTGTTTGAATTCTGCACACACTGCAACGGTTCAGCCACTCAGTCCTTCATCAACCTCCGATAAATCTACAGATAATCTTGTCGCTGCTGTTAAACAAAAATGTGACTTTTGTGGGTACGATTATCATTTAAGATGGAAATGTCCGGCCAGAAACGCTTTTTGTAAAAGTTGTGGAAACAAAGGACATTTTCAAAAGGTATGCCGCTCTAAGAATCACCGCCCTGTGGTTTCGATGCTTCATCCTACCATATCTGCAACTGTATTAGCTGCTGCTCCTGATTGTCTCATCAAATGTGTAATAAATCTAGAAGTCAATAACATAAATTGTCATGCTCTCGTTGATACAGGCAGTTCCTGTAGTTATGTTTCAGAAGCCTTCGTTTTGAAAAGTAATTGGAAAATTCACTCCTCACGAGAAACAATAACCATGGCGTCTAGCTCATTATCGAGTCATACCAAAGGCCATTGTTTTGTGTCGATTCAATACAAATCATGTGTTTATAAAAATATTAAGCTATCTATACTTTCTGATCTTTGTACTGACGTACTCCTCGGTCATGACTTCCTTGGATTGCATAAAAGTTTAAATATCTCTTTTGGTGGTCATAAATCGTCATTCACCGTCTGTTTACTGAAACCTGCATCTGTTACGTCCCTGCCTCTTTTCCACCATTTAACTGCTAACTGGAGGCCTATTGCTACGAAATCAAGAAGGTACAATCGAATGGATGATATATTTATCCGGGATGAAATAAACAGATTAGTTTCTGATGGCATTATCGAACCTTCAACATCCCTGTGGAGAGCACAAGTTCTCGTGGTATCGAATGAGAATCACAAGAAACGTATGGTTGTGGACTACAGCCAAATGGTCAACAAATTCACACTCTTAGACGCATATCCTTTGCCGAAAATGGACCAAATGGCTGAAACCATTTCAAAATATCATATATTCAGCACTTTGCACTGATCTCAAAAGCGCTTACCACCAAATACCTATCCAAGAACATGAAAATGTATTTACTGCTTTCGAAGCGTGTGGACGCTTGTTTCAATTCCGTCGCATTCCCTTCGGAGTGACGAATGGTGTCTCATGTTTCCAAAGAACTTTGGATCATATAATCGCACAGGAACATCTCACAGATACATTTGTCTATGTGGACAATGTGATAGTTTGCGGGAGAGATACGCTTGAACACGAAACAAATCTCAACAAATTTCTTAATGCCGCTAAAAAATATGGATTGACCTTAAATGAATCAAAGAGCATTTTCGCAGCTAAAGAAATTACTCTCCTTGGTTTTCAAATATCGAATGGAAAAATTAAACCTGATCCTGAATGATTAAAGCCTTTACAAGATCTCCCACCACCGTCGAATGTGCAATCGCAACAAAGAATTGTGGGATTTTTCGCTTAAAATTCGCCGTGGATCTCCAACTTCTCCGATAAAATTCACACACTCGTTCAAAATCGAACTTTTCCTTTGCCCGTCTCTGTGAAACAAAATTTCGATGATCTTAAAAAAGAATTAGCCGTAGCAACTCTAGCTTCTATTCGTTGTGATATTCCGTTTGTCGTCGAAACCGATGCTTCGGACGTAGCTATTGCTGCCACTTTGAACCAAGATGGAAGACCCGTGGCGTTTTTCTCTCGGACGTTGACGCCATCTGAAAAACATCACTCAGCTGTTGAAAAAGAAGCCTATGCCGTGGTTGAAGCTATTCGAAAATGAAGGCATTTGCCTTTGGGTAATCATTTCAAACTTGTCACTGATCAAAGATCTGTTTCCTTTATTTTTGGCAATCAAAATCGAGGAAGAGTGAAGAACGATAAAATTTTGCGCTGGAAAATGGAATTATCACCTTACAGCTTCGATGTTGTCTATAGACCCAGAAAAGATAACAAAGCAGCAGATGCACTAAGTCGCTCCCATTGTGGTGCGCTTCTAAATGGACTGGATTTAAAACAAATACATGATTCTCTTTGTCATCCTGGAATTTCTCGTATGCTCCACTTTGTGAAATCTCGTAATTTACCATATTCTATTGATGAAATTCGGAAAATGACCTTGAGTTGTGAAGTGTGCTCTGAAATCAAGCCCAGATTTCCTTCGGCAATTCAAGGCCAATAAATCAAAGCTACCCAACCGTTTGAGCGGTCATCTATGGATTTTAAAGGACCTCTTCCTTCATCAACTCGTAATAGTTATCTACTGACGGTCATCGATGAATATTCTCGATTTCCCTTTGCATTTGCTTGTCCTGACCTTAGCAGTCACACCGTCATACTTCACCTGTGTCAAATATTCGCAATGTTTGGGATGCCTTCGTACATTCACTCAGACAGAGGTTCTTCCTTCATGTCGACCAAAAAGGCTTTCAGTTGAAAACTGGGAATGCGTGCTGCTGGACGCATTACATTCAATCCGTTCATTATTGTGCACATCTACCAACGTAACTCCTCACGAGCGTCTTTTTCGACACAATAGAAGGTCGACTTTTGGTACCACACTCCCAACCTGGCTTACTGTTCCTGGCAAAGGTTTACTCAAGAAGAATGCTAGAGTTTCTAAATATGACCCCTCTGTGGAAGAAGTTGAACTAATTCATTGCAATCCTAACCATGCGCATGTTCGTTTTCCTGATGGAAGAGAAGATACAGTATCTATCCATCAATTAGCCCCGAAAGGCTCCGACGCACTGATGAATGAAGCTGGAACTAATATGGGACTCCGTGAAAATGAACCGGTTGTTGCTGATGAACAAACCTCCTATAATGACGATACCGATAATGATAATGTTAAGGCAAATGGTGAATCTACGAATAACTCAAATGCTCGTGACCTATCAGAGAATCTCGAAAACCTTATCAATCAACAACAACGTGTTCATCCTTATAACTTACGAAGTGGAAATGTTTAAATACTATGTTTTCTCAATCCTCTTTGAATTGTTACTATAACATTCTTGTTCCGACTCTGACGCTACGCTACAAATCGCAGTGGAGGAGAATGATATGATTGTTTATTTGTACACACATTTATATTCACACCGTTCGTATACTAACATGTTTTGTTTTGTCTTTTAGCATCTATATCTGCATTATATGATGAATAAAGCCTAATATTTTAGGCAACTCTTTCTTCTGGTTTCCGACTCAATCTGCCCGTTTGCTGTGCTTGTTACTGTGATTCAGAACAACGACAAAACTGGTTTACTGAATGAATTACCTTAACCACCTTATCCTATACTTAAGTGTATATTGACAAATATTTATACAATGTAATTGGATGTTTATATCAAACGCGCAAACATTATTTAAATAAGTTCATAAATACCTAGCAATACCAACCGGAGTAATATTGCATACCTTTATTTACTGCAATGAGTAGCATTTACCAGGATATAATGTACTACATATATTTGGCTCAACTGTTTAAAGTATAATTTCATCTTTTTTTGAAACGAATGGACCCGGCCTCTATTGACTTTACACTGTCATTGATAAATTTACATTTTGCGCTGGGCAAGCTAATTTCACGATTTAATGTACAAAAACTAGTAATTAAAATAATAAAATATACGATTAATTAAATTATATTTCCATACCGTAATAATTGCTTTTTCCGCCTGAAAGAGAATTACCGAATTCCCCATGAGTTCTAGCCAAAATTCCGGATCGAGGTGCATTAAACGAGTCTCCTTCTTGCTCGATTGTTTGCATATCGGTAAACGCCGAATGTGAAATTCCTCTAATTAAATTTAACAAACAGAAAATAAGAAGTAATATATCAAGTACAAAGTACGCTAAGTATAAACAATTGATACTAAATACTCAAAATCTGATTACACAAATACTGCGACATACTTTATAGTATTTAAATTGTCAAAAAATTCCACTATATAATAAAGTAGGCAATACGCCGAAGTACGTAGCAGCCACATTTTACGAAAGGATAGTATAATTTACAGTTAATCTATTTGTACAATTTACTAGGTCGGTAAATCACAGCTACTGTTAACAACCCCACGACAGTAAACAATACCGATGATTAACCATCTCTAGTCGTGTGTTTTGCAGTAGATTGTGTAGATTAGAAAACGAGATTGTCTGTTCCTAATAGAAATCAGTCCCTCCATCATCGACTTTAAGGTGATGAGAAATTCAAACAGCATAGAAGCGACACTAACTACGGAACGAAGATTTCGACTCAGTCTCAATTTGCATACAACTTCTTACAAAACAAGACTAAAACCGCATAGTAAACAGATGTTTCACTGTGATAAAACCATTTTTTTTACTTATTTCATTTGTAAAAATTAACACACGTTTGTCCATTCCCAGTTGACAGATCATAATGGTCTTAAACAAAGTCGTCATATTGATAAAAATGATTTATCTTAAAGAAACCTGCTTATTTATCGAATACAATTATAATGCTAGATCCGAAAAGACAAAAGTGAAATGAATGGCTGGGCATGTAGATCTAGACATACAATTTTGTTTAATTATTGGTTACCTGCATCGATTTGCACCAATCAGAAATGTACATGAACAAAATAAGTGACGCTTTCTTTGAAAATGGTATAATTTGACAGCATTATCAGATCATTCTAATAGTAAATAGTTCCGTTGATTCCTTACTCATATATATATATATTGTATATCCAAATTACGCATGCATGTTAAAAGCATACCACCCATGGAGAGGTGGCTCATTAATGTAATTTCGCACACTTTAAAAATTAATGCAAAACCTGTAATTTTTCCAAATTCTGCGACGATGCCCGTTAAAACAAAAGGAACATATTCTGATATTTTAAAAAAATATAAAGGACAGTCTTTCGCCTATTACTTGATTAAATAAGTATATATATATTTGTTATTGATATGGTGGCTAATAAAGTGATACAGGGAGCCACAGATATGGGCCTGATAGATGTGGAAGATTAATCCACCAGACATCTATAGGCACACTAAGACTGATACAGATTTGACATTTATGGGGCTCTCATTAGCTAACAGTGTTAAAGCCTTCGGAAATGGGGATCAAAGGTATACTTGCAAAACTTATAGTGAAAATCTATTACCAACGAAAGAGAACCGCAGATAATCTAAAAAACTACGTTTGCCGTCTTTGTCAGTGCACAGGGGAGATTGAAAACTTCGTAAAATTGGCTGATTATTCTTATGACATAACTACGAGATAGGAAAAAGCTGTAAAAAGGACGACAATAATACGAAATATTACGAAAAGCTTAAGCGGATTTTTGATTCTATTCAAAATGAAAAACATCGTTATTCTATACACATATGGATCCAGTTTTCTTTAATAATGATAAACGTGCTACAGAATAAAACAATAGTTCATTATACGATTTGTGAAAACAATAAATGAAATCAGATCGACGGAATTAAAATAAGCCCGAAAGCAAATCCATGTAAATCCACATTTACATGTGCTAAAATACTTTGGGTATCATCGGTGCGCAACAGAAAAACCAAAACTCAAAACAAACCGCAATGTGTAGTTATATTTAATATTGTATCCAACAATGTTATTCTCCTCCTTAGTACGGTGAGAGCCTCACTTCAGATTCTTAGAACACTGTAAAAATTAATCATTTTTTAAAAACTTTATTAAAGTTATCCTGGTCCATTACTTGTATGAAAGTTACTAGGTATTTTATGTAAGCATATATCATCATCATGCAGTGCCATACAAAAGCCAAAAGTGACTAATGTTTCACTGCCATATAGTGATAAGTTGTTTATGGTTATATGGGAACTGTAAAAGAACACTAGATCGCACATTTCTAGCGAGGATAATTTGTATTTGGAGTTTTAAAACTTAGATAATCTGCAAACCAATGCTGATCAACAATATCTTCCGTGTATCAGCGAACCTTTATTCAATAAATTTCATTTCGTTCCCATAGCACCTCCGATGAATTATCACCACTTGCTTTGACAAATATCCATTTCACTGAAAAGGTTCTATATAAAACGCATTTAAGATTTAATGATACATTAAAGTGCATTTCCGTTCCCTGTAAAATAATTTACCATATATATATATATATATATATATATATAATGCAGCTTGAGCCCCCTTTTAAAAATTAAAAAGCTTCAAAATAAGATACCGCAGACCTGTAATGATCAGAGATAAGAAATAAGAAGACATATAGCATAGATAATTTTGCTGCAAATGATTTAATTAGTCTAATAACTTATCTTTATGATGATATTAGCCAATAAAATTCAAGTTACCCTAATAAAGAAAAAGTAAAATGAAATAGTAATAGTTAATTTTAAAAAAACCTAATACATTCATTTGACGTTAATATTCAATTTGAAAAACATGCAAAAACGTTATATTATAATCTTAGAAAGCAGAAAGCCAACACTATAGTGGGTGAAAACCTATAATTTCAATTTACTCTTTTGCATTGGACGGACACAGACGTGTAAATCTTCATTATATGTAATAAATAGTCTATTGTTAATACAAACATGAATAATCTAAGGATAAACAATTAAGCATATACAAAAGAAATTTTATGCATATTTAGGCGAATAGCATTAAAAGGCGCACCTGCCCCCAATCCTTCCCATGCCAAGCCTGTCTGCCTGTTCTGCTTTTTTCGGATCCATAGACTTAACAGAAGTGGAATGTAGGTTGTCTCTAACCTCTGCCTCGCAATAGGCAAGTCGATCAGCTGCTCTGCAAAAATGAAACAAAATTACAAATTAGCATGAATATATTGTATGATAAGCATTACGGTATAAACAAATAGTTGCGTACAACTAACAAATAAGCTATAAGCAATTTTGCATTAGGTGTTGCACACCTAATAACTGATTAGTTCAGATAATTTCAGAAGAGAACTATAGTCAGCATGAAAGACAAAACCGCATGCAATTTATTGTGATAAAGAAATGTGGAGAAAATAGGATGATAACTTCAACTATACGAATGTGTATATAAACAGTAGTGGTTAACACCAAATAATCTTCGAAAATGCAACTCCAAAGCCAGCTCACTACAGATTTGCCTGGAATGTAGGTTCGTGCTACCAACAAAATGGATACCAAGATATACTACAACAGTATCGCACCATTAAAATACTCCGATGCTTCACCGACTAGCCTTACAATCTTTCAGTGGTGGCGGTATAAAACGGTATCGCCAATATTCACTTGCGACAAGGAAAGTTACATATTAAAAATGGAACGCACAAAGTGCTATTTAGTGGATGTGATCAAGATAATTATTAGCAACATTGACCAAGTGTGAGCTTTATATCATTTCACAACTGAAAATACCGGTTACACCATGCTCATAAAATATTTCAAATTTAATAAAATTATTTAACTAACCTTATTATTTTACCTCAAGTGGTGTAAAATATGACGCGTACTTAATATGTTCGACTTAACCCGCTGAGAATTACGCGCAGACTGGAAAATGAAATGGTGGTGCCCATATCACTTATCTGAAAAGGTGATAATTTTTCAACACAGCCCAACTACGAATTTCACCACCACTTAAGCTTAAACAAAGAATCACAAAAGGAACGGATTTATGAAAGCAAAAAAAGCATGTTCGGGAATTGAGCCTTAACTGGAGGTGATGCACGCAATAGACTGATTGTTCTCTTATCGCTCTCTCTCTTTTTACATTTTTCTATTTTCATCTTCCTTTCAATTACTATAAAAAGAGATGTTCATTTGTTGATACTTGAGTATAATATAAAAAGAATGTTATTGTATCTGATAAAATTTCTTTTTGCACATGAAAATTAAAAGCAACTGGTCCTGACGCAGAACAGCATTCAAAACTTTCAAAGATTGGGCATAAAATATATTCATATAGGGCGATATGTGAAGCAATATAAAATTAAGAGTTCATGGTATACTAAATTTCACTAAAATACCGTTGGTACAAACTGTCGACTTAGCAACCTTAGGGTTTATATATTATATATAGTGAGCTGGCCCAGTGGTTGCAGTTTTGAAGACGGATAACTCCACTACTACTTGAATACACATTTTTTTACCAATATATAGTGGACATCGAGCGTAGTATCGGAACCTACGTATGTGTACTAGATTATGTCTTACATTCTTGCTGACTTTGGTCCACTCTTCTAGAATTATTTGGACCAATGGACACAACTAATGCACAATTGCTTATTTAGTAGCAATCCGCAACGAACAGTATATAACTTAGCTCAGTTTACAATGAGAAACTGATTGATTAATGACTAAACATTAAGATGGATACCAATTAGAATTAGGATTGAGTATTTTACGAATTAGACTCGTTATTTCAATTAATATATTATATTAGAATTAAAGTTACTTGATACGTAATAATCAAGTACAACAGCAATATGAATGATCATCTAAACTTACTTTCGTTCTTTGTTTTCTTGTTCTCTCGCTTTAGCTTGTTCAATCTGCAGTAGCTTCAATCGCTGAGCCTCCAAATCGGCATTAGCTGCAGCAGATTCAATAACAGAAAAATCAGCTTTAATTTTAACCGCACCTAAGCCAACTTTTTTCGTACCACCTAACTGAAAATTATAAGAACAAAACACTCACGCCAGATACTTTCTTAGTTTGTGTAGTCTTCTTTGGAGCAGAATTACACAACAATGCATCATTTGGCAATGTTTCTGATACTGAAAGACGACAATCATTGACAGAACCTTTTATTTTGAGCGCATCATCTGCATTGGTATGTTTATCAAAAAAGTCCTCCTCCTTATCGTTAGTTAAATTTTGGGATTCTGTAGAATCAATAATGATCTGCTTTTGTTACAAAAGGTGATTACCTTGGTGCCATATTCACGCATAGCCGCTGCAGCAAGTTGTTCTATTTTACTTCTGTAAAGTTCTGCCGCTCTACTGTGATATTTTTGTTGAATATCAGTGGTAGCACAACCATGATTTCTGAAAAAAGTACTCTAACCAATAATATAATAAAAGCATACAGCATTCGAATTTCCTCCGACCTGCATAGCTCTTAATTGAATCCAAGTCCAATTAACGTCTAGCTGAGTAGAACGTATGAAGCTAAGATGTACACCAAGAGACCGATGAGTTGCAGAACAATCAATGCAAACAAACACACCATATGTAACACTAGCCCAAGTAGGATTGGCGGTACCACAATCAAAACAGGTCTAGAAAATTAAATCAAAATATGCCCTACTGAATTCTGAGGCAACTGACGCAATTTCTTCAAAACATGTTGAATATCATTCTTGCTAGGCTGGCCTCCGGTAGACATAACTAAGAACAATACTACGTGTAAACAACGTATATTTTACATTAACGACATTTAGTAAAAGTATACGTTAAACTCAATAAACATTAAAATGTAAATAGAAATAAACTAGAAGTTATTAATATTAAAATATTAAGATAAACAAAGTTAGCGTTTTACATGTTTCGCACTGAAATACACTTTAAAATTATTTTTAACAGTCATACAATTAGGACCTCAAAAAAGAAACATTTTACATCACCCACAAAATATTTTAAAATATATTATTTTTATAATGCATCAATAAAGACATAGCGTAACGTTACTGTTAAGACCAGAAAGTATTAGAAAAGCAGTGCTGTTGATGGCCTTTAATTAAACCACGACAAATTCACAGGAGTGGATACTGGCCCTATTAACTAATTAGAGCTCCATAGACGCCAAGTCTGTTCCACTCTTATTCTACCATAGGAACCTGAAGGGGTAATGTTTCCTTCTACATCTATCACGTTCATACCTGTGTCTTACTGTACCAAGCAATCAATGTCCTCAAACTCACAATTAGCCGTTATGTATTTCACACACCCACACACACCCACACACACACACACACACACACACCTAAATATTTAAATATATATATAATAAATTAATAGGCGAATGAACGTGTGCTTTTTAAGCAACACTGCAGACTGAATGTCTGACCTGGAAAGAGATTTGAAACGAAAAACATAATAATTAAATTACTTGTTCTTCAACGATCTCAACGAATACAAATGAGAACGGAAACTAGACTTCAAAGCAAAATATTTGGAGGATCCAAAAATGCTAAAATTGGTAAAATTTATAAGATGGCTGCAACAAGTCAAAAGTGAGGTTTTTCGCACGTCAGACACAACATACAAGAAACTAAATAATTAACCAAAGGTCACTTCTTAATTGTTGGTATTTTTTTCAAAAACTGTGTAAAATTAGTTTACAAAATAGATGTTGCTTTGTACTATTGGCTTAGTACACAAATCAGTAAACACAGGTCTGAAAAAGTTAAACAGACCAAAAACAGACTTTACTCTGCAAAAATCTATTTTTGTCAGAGGAAACATCTTTCTCTACACCAGCAATCTCGAAGTCTTCCAGACATTTGATCTTCGTGACCTGTTCAGAGGCTTGTGATCCCTTCAACAGATGCAACCTGACTACATAGAGCTGACGAAGTTCGATGTGTTAATGGCTGTTCGAAGGCTTTGACCAGTCAAACTGAAGTTTGGTGGCATCACCAAATTTGCTGGCACACGTAGAAATTCGATTCATAACTGATCGATTACGCATGAGAACATGCGAAGCAACTAGAGGATTGGTGTTACTGAGGTCTAGCTGAGTTAGTGCCACATAGTGGTAAGCGCAAGTAAAACAGCAGATGTAAATAGTCAGTGCTGCAAAAAACGAAATTGCAATTGCTGGTTACGAGCAGAACATAGTGTTTTGCTTAATAATCGCATCGCGCTTATAAGGATCCAATATTGCGCGTAAATTGTCTAAGGAAACGCGCATACTTATTGGTACAGCATATTTAAACTTAAATTTGTTTACAAAATATTAAAGAAACAATTTGAGCCGCTACATAATTGTGAAAGATGAAATTATAACACCGATAATTTCTAAATAGATTTAAATTAAATACACAATTGTATTCACTGTTCTTTAAGTAAATACCAATCCCATTGTATTTAACCAGTCGTCGAACAACTTTAAAAAATTACCGCCATTAGCGACGCACTGACGCGTTTCGACCTTCCATGATCATCATCAGAGAACGACGGCAAACGGACTAGCGATTATCAAACCGCATTTCATAAATATGGATAATACAAAATCAGATAGGCAGCTCTCACCTCTAGTAGTCTTGCATACATTGTACGTGACTGGAAATGTCGGCTGCACAATTTCTCTGCAGTCACGAAAATTAGCTTTTTGTAGCTTTCGCCATACACACACATATATTTTAGAATAGAATATAGAATAGAATATCTTTATTTGGATTCAAACCACACATGTTCCATCAAATAATAAAATTAGAAAATGTACAATATAAAAAGATATCACACCACATATGTATGTGCAATTAGTTGTACTGTACAATTTATCAGCATCAGAAAGATCAGCTGTAAACAGTGATAGATTCTTCATCAAAATTACAAAAAAATTTAAGTTATAATTCGAGTATAACATTTGTAAAAAAAGGGAACCATGACTAATAATTGATTGTGTGCATTTTTGTTTAACAGGATGATATAATGCATAGCATTTCAGTTTTAAAAATACAAAATTTGAAGATAGAATCTCAGGAGAAATTATGTTGCTGAAAAAAAAATTAATCCTGTTAAAAAAAATTAATCCTGTCTTTTATTTAACCATGAGAAAGTATTATCATAATCAAAATTAAAAATATCAGCAGGATTAAACACTTTTTCTAGTTCGGTAGATAAAAATTTAAAAGACATTTTAGTTGGAGGCGTTTCTCTAAGCCCCTTTGGCAATTGATTGTAAATTTTGTAAATTTTTGAAAAAGAGAATAGCTTGCTCGCAACATTCCCCACCAATGGTGGAGATATTGCAAAATGACCAGATCTAGTTCCAATTTCATGACTCTTTCTTATGGGATTCATATAGGCACCAGACCACTGGTTCAAATGGAAAACCTTTATGCAATAGCACATTCTCCGAAACCATAAAGGGTGCAGTGATACAAACTGTAATCTAGTGGCGTATATAGTGCAGGAGATAGGACTAATTTGTTTCACAACTTTTCTTTGTACAGCTTCTATCTTATTAGACAAACCCTTTGTTAAGGGATTCCAAGTAGCGGCAGCATATTCTAGTATCGCTCTAATCCATATTATAAACATTTTAAATTTTATTTCATGCGATATAATATTTCTATTTAATAATGCCCATCTGTTCTTGGCACTGCCTACTATCCTTTCAATATGTCTCTCAGCAGAAGCCGTACAATAAAATATTGACAATAAAATCAAACAATTAGTGATTGCGCGGGTGGTGGTAAAAGTTCTTTAAATCAAGTTTGCGAGCTTGAATTAAACACCAATCCAATTGTATTTAAGCAGTCTTCGAACAGCATAACAATTTTGCTTTCCATATATATGCAATGCGGTTTCGTTCTCGCTAGTCAATTTTCCGTTGTACTCTAAAGATGAACATGGAAAGTCGAAAAGCGCCAGTGCGTTGAGACTGGCGGTATCTTTTTTATGTTGTTCGACGAATGGTTAAATACAATGGGACTGATGTTTACTTCAAGCTCGCAAACTTGATTTAAAGAATCATTACCACCACCCGCGCAATCAAATATTGTTTAATTGTATTGTCTATATATATATATATATATATATATATATATATGTGTGTAACGAAAACAACAAACATCTTATGTTTGTGACTGAATTGAAATTGTGCTGCCGGCATTTCCTATCACGTAATATGTACGCATATGTAATTTTGCTTTCCGTATATTTGCAATGCCGTTTGATCTTAGCAAGTCAGTTTGTCGTCGTACTCTGTTGATGATCGTGAAAGGTCCAAACGCGGTAGTTTTGTTATGTTGTTCGACGTCTGGTTAAATACAATGTGATTAGTGTTTACTTCAAGCTCGCAAACTAAATTGAAAGACTTGTTAACACCACCCGCGAAATCAATGGTTGTTTAATTTTATTGTCTATATATATATATATATATATATATATATATATATATATATATATATATATATATATAATTAGGGAATACAGAAATACACACAATTATAAATATACTGTGTTAAATTAAAAAGGTATGGATATTATATATATATATATATATATATATATATATATATATATATAAGGTTCATGACTGCATAGAAATTGTTCAGCCGTCATTTTCAGTCACGTACAATGTCTGCAAAACAACTAGCGGTGAGAGCCATAAATCAAATTTTGCTTTCCATATATATGCAATGCGGTTTGATACTCGCTAGTCAGTTTGGCGTCGTACTCTGATGATTATCGTGGAATGTCGAAACTCGCCAGTGCGTTGCGAATAGCGGTTGTTTTTTTATGTTGTTTGACTGCTGGTTGACTGCTGGGATTGGTGTTTACTTTAAGCTCGCAAACTTGATTTAGAGAATTGTTACCACCACCCGCGGAATCAATTATTGTTTATTTGTATTCACTGTTATTGGATCAAAATGTAAATACTCATGTGGAAGTAAAATTAACTCCATATTTACAATTTAATCAATTCTTGGACATATTTGGTTGACGCTGTTTCCATGAACAGTTATGTATTTCAGATCTTGAATTCCTTGGACATCTTTGGTTGACGTTGTTTCCATGAACAGTTATGTATTTCAGATCTTGAATTCTTTTGAAGTCTTCTTGTTTGAAATGTTGAATATATGGACTGTCTTTGTTGACATTAATATAAATTCTTCTAGTGATTTTGTTGGTAAATATATGCCATTGTATTGTTCGGCTTCAGACATTCCTGGTTTCCTGTATATGAATCGTTCAAAGATGAATCTTGATAATATGTTATTGAATTGACAACAAATTATTTTCTTATTGGTATCACGGAAATGAACTCAAATTTGTCACAGTTAAATTGACTGGGCTCTCTGTTTTTAAGTTCTCCGTTTCCTTAAAAGTATATTGTGGCAATCAATGAGTCGGTGAGAATTCGCACTTAGTTATAATAAATAGTTTGTAGCAAATCTTAATTTGATATAATGGATAACAGCATTAAGTGTGAGGAGCGGAGCAGTTGACCGAAGGATTTAGGAAAGTTGGCCTAAAAGATGGTGCTGAAAGAAATGGGGAATTAAGTTTTTCGAAATTTGGTGATCAATTTCGTATAATTTAGATACGCAAATTTGGCAGCATAGGGACCCTGCTATGGTAGTGATCAAAGAGCATCTATACACAATCCATGGACCAATACCATGTGATCCGTAACTATAGAAGCGCAATGCATTTCCAACGCAACACAATTTGATTTGTCTCTTATGTGCAATTGTTATCGCCTTTCTGCTGTGCATATTTTTATACGCCTGCGATTATACTCACGCTGTTTGACTAACTCAGCTAATCGTCAAACATGCCAATATGTTGTTGTTGTTGTTCATCCATGAAATTAACATTTAACTTAGTAATTGTATTTCTACGTTTGCCAGCCTTCTAGGTGCTGCTGCATATTATCATCAAGACAAATCAAGGCCATGAAAGCAGCATTTGCCACATCATTCTTCATCTAATCTACTGGTTTTCGTGCATCTTTTCAGAAAATCATTAACCCACGTACATAACACATTTAGCAGGGATCTGGAAAGTACCCCCGACACCAGCCTCTACTCTGGTACTTATTTATAAAAGGATAAACGGTCGATATCTCACTGGCCACCAACAGTACTAACAACCCTGTGGACTGTAACGTTGTATTTCACTCTTTCTAATGCGTTTGAAATGACGACCACGCCAGGGAAGCGCCGAAACATTGATATAATTAAAAAAATATTGGCTGCGCGGGCAGTGATAACATTTACTATAATCAAGGTTGCGAAATTGATATAAACACTTGACCCATTAAATAAATACATTTGTCAATGTAAACAAAGAATTGTATATAGTAGAAAAGGCAATTCATCCAGTAGACCGGTTTCATCCTCATTGAAACTCATCACGTACTGGCCAGAATTTGCTGCTGACAGGGCTCGAATCTGGGAACGTCTGCTTCAGAATCTGCTGCTCTAACGCCTGAGCCACCTTGCCGCACACTACACACAATTTTCAATCATATACTAACTAATGCAACTCGGTTAGTTTTTTCCTTTAAGTGGAGCTTATATGGCATCCATTTAGGCCCAAAATTCTAAATAACCATCCCAAATCTGTAATTACTGAACAGATACCACACTATATGGAGAAGTGGTAATGAAATGAACATTTATATAATTGAACGAACATTGGTTGCGCGGGTGGTGATAACATTTACTACAAATCAGGGTTGTTAAATTGATATAAACACCTTACCCATTAAGTAACTACATTTGTCAGTATAAATTAAGAATTGTATAGTTTAGGAAAGGTAATTCTTCCAGTAGACCGGTTTCGCTTTAATAGGGACTCATCACGTACTGACCAGAATTTGCCGCGGTCAGGGCTCGAACATGGGCACTTCTGCTTCGGAATCTGTTGCTCTAACTACTGAGCCACCCTGCCGTACATAACACAATTTTCAATCATATACTAACTAGTGCATCTCGGTTAGATTTTTCCCTTTAGGTGGAGCTTATATGCCATCCATTTAGACCCAATGTTCCAAATAACCATCCCCAATCTACTGTTACTGAACAGAAACCACACTATATGGGGAAGTGGTATTGAAATGAACATTTATATAATTAAACGTACATTGGTTGCACGGGTGGTGATAACATTTATTTTAAGCAAGGTTGCGAAATTTATATTAACAACTGACCCATTAAGTAACTATATTTGTGAATATAAACTAAGAATTGTATAGTGTAGGAAAGCCAATTCCTCCAGTAGATCGATTTTGTCCTTATTGGGAACTCATCACGCACTGGTCAGAATTTTCCGCGGACAGGGCTCGAACGTGGACACATCTGCTTCGGAATCTGGTGCTCTAACGACTGAGGCACTCTGCCGCACACTGCACAAAAATTTCAACCATATACTAACTAATGCCACTGGTTTAGTTTTTTACTTTAAGTAGAGCTTATATGGCATCTTTTTAGACCCAAATTACCAACTAACCATCTCCGAACTGTCATTACTGAACAGACACCACCCTATATGGGGAAATGGTATTAAAATGTTTTTGTTCAATTATTTTTGTAATTTAAAATCATTAAAAATATTCGTATTACAATTTTGCTTTCGTGGGTGACTGGGAAAAGTTTTGTAGACGAGAGTTGTTCTTTAATTATTAAACAAAACATCCACATTATTAGTGTAGCGTAAATTGATGCGAATTCGTTTTTTGCTGTACTTCTTGCCGTTAGTTACTCTTAGTCTACATCATAAATTATCATTAAAGTTGACTGCAACATCATCAACGTTGTATTTATTGTACAACTTTCCGCAACAAAATATTATTGTGTGAATGATCAAAGGTTTGCAAGTCTAATCCGTGTTAGCACTTTTTGGATTTTTGCAAATGTTTAGTGTCTTCAATTCGTGATTACCGTTTTTGGTTTTTTGCCAAGGCGCACGTCAAGTCTATGAACATTTTTAGCAGAGGCAGTTTCTGTCTAAAATTCCGGTATTTCAATCTGCGGTAGCTGTTATTTGATACAGATCCAAAGTAAATTTTATGAATTTATTTATTAGCGGCAGTTTCAGCTCTAAATTTTGTCAGTTTTATCCGCGCTAGCTGTTTTTATGTAAGCACTCTTCTTTTAGCACTTACAAAATTACAGAGTGCATATATTTTAAAATGTTTATTTATATCTATTTAAGAGCTTTTGTTGCATCTATTTCAATATCATATAAGATATTTTAATCCTAATTGTTCTCGAATTTTATTTAGTTCAGTGTCCATCTCACCTGGTTATGCTATGCTTATGGTGCAATAATAAACAAATTTATTTTACACTTGTCGTAATTGCTTGCAAATTTCGGAGAAATACCAAAATGTGTTCTAGATTCATTTCTTAGCTGTTAAAGAAACATTGCATATTCTTCACACAAAAGCGAGAGAATCAGCTTTTGTACGTCTATTGGTGCGGTTCATATCGATTACTTTCGTCTGAGTTGGATTAACCTCGAAGACAGAGTAGTGGATAAAGTCATGCCAAATGACTAGCGTACCTTAAAATATGACCAGGGTAAATAACTAACTAAAACTGTACACATTCTAGATATTAAAACCAGAGAGGAATTTAGTGTAGACCCAGATGTAATGGTTTTATTTCTAAAGAGTGACTCCAATGCCTAGATATCTTTAAGAGTAAAACTTTCAACAGCCACTGGTGAACCCATTTATATGTATAACTGTTTACGTTGCTCTCTTAATATAGGATTTTGTAGTAAATTTTTTCATAACTTTATCGAAAACAAGGCCAGGTACAACATTCTAGGTCTAAGTATTTTTGAAATTTGATTGCGGAGTGTCAGTTTCCATTGGGACGAACACAAACTCAGCTCAATCGAAGACCGAACGAAATTGGAAATTGTGATCAATCGGATCTTTATGAAACTGTCCGTGCAAAGCTACTACCTGCGTAAGCAAAACGCGGCATTGGAAAATTCTAGGTCTAATTTCTTGTTAAAATATCGGCTTATTGTTGAACAAACAAATCAGAAAATCTTTGACTTTTTCATTAGACTTAAGCAAAGTTTCAATACACTTG